>CAWUFW010021088.1:0-131058 GCA_963921515.1 Calotriton arnoldi | reverse complement strand
CAAGCAATTAATGAAGGACAGGGGAATGCATAATGTATTGACCATTAGGTCCCAAGCCGAGTAGGGTAGATGTGCAGTTTGGTGCCGAAAGGTAGATTCGGCAGGGTGCGAGACCCTTAGTGCTGGTGTGGGTACATCATGCATTTTCTGTTCCTAAACTGCGGAGCTAGGGTGGGGGAGTTTCATGAAGGCTTTGTTCTCGTGTTTAATGTTTGTCTGATGGTTGCAAAGCCAAAAAAAAGATCTTATATAAAAAAAATACACATTTCTGATGTTTTAGTCAATTTTTTTTATCATGCGGTTTATATAGACCATAATAATGAAGATTGCATGGAAGTTTTGACTCTTCATTTTATTAAAGTTATGTTTAGTCTTCTTTAGAGCTGTTTGCCAACAGATAGATTTGAACATTGAATTTGTTTCATACTTTCACAAGAGTTCTAATGGGAGGACCTACATGACAGTAAGAAAGAGAAACAGAATATATTTGTATGTTCTATTCAATTTTTGAGCCATTCCAAATCCTATTATTTGAAAAGGCAATGATGTAGGAACACTAAAGAATGCAGCTATTTTTTTACCAATCACATATGATTTCATAGAAAAACAGTTTCATAAAATAAACATACTAAAAAACCATTTCGTCTAAACTGCTTAATTAAAATTTCAAGATGAATTACAGTACCATTTGGCAGAAACCAATTCACAGAATGAGTTTTTTAAAATTTCCTTTAACTAAGGTGTAAATGCTACTTACCGTGAAAATGGGGTTTTATAGGAGGTTTGCATAGATCCCTTCACCTCTCACTACCAAATCTTCTCAGATTCTGACACTGGAGGTGTTTAACAATTTTTTTAATTGCTGTTCTTTGTGTCCTCCACCAAAACTCCCTTCCATCTTTTCCCTGATAAATGGTCTCTCACATTCTTTCTCCCTTCTTGTGTATTGTCATCCTTCCTCTTCCCACCTTGTTTAATTTTGTGGGGCACCCCCAACACTTTTCTCCTCCCCATGTTCCTCCATTTTCTCTCACACATTCCTTCTCTCTCCCTTCCTCCCTTATAGGGGCCAGCGTTAGAACCGACAATAGTATAATTGCGCTATCTTCAAAACATATTAGCACCTAAGTTACATATGGCCATACATTCTCACCAAGCCTTTGTTTGATTGGATTCCCATCAGAAGAGCATATGAGGAACTCAAACTTTATTCTGAGAACAGAGCTTTGCCAGTCCATACAATGCAGACATGAAGGAGAAATGCTATTTATGGATTAAGAGTAGCCTTTATACAGGAAAGGATAAACTCCTCCTTCTTTCCCTCATCCTTTCTGCAAATACCTCATTGGTTGGCACTAGGGTTAGTTGCGGCCTCACTCATCCGTCTGCCTACTATTGGCCAATGGACTTCCCTTGACCCGCCACCTATATAAGGGAATGCCCCCCTGACATTCCTCCATGTGGTGAGACTCCCATGGTGCCTGGTGTTTTGCCCTACAGTGAGCTACTGAGCTTTTGCATTCACCTGGTTCTGGCTGAAGGGAAAGCTGCTCTTTGCACCTCTGCCTCAAACCCATGATAGTGCTGCTGTAGCGTTTACTGGGTCCATACGGAAATTGAATTGAAATTGAATTGAAATAACATTTATATAGCGCATGGCTACCCGGAGGCATCCCAGCGCTGGTAGCAGCAGTAGTGGGGAGTTTCACCTGTTAGGGGAAAAGCGCGGTTTTTAACAATTTGCGAAAGGCTAGGTGGTTAGTTTCTACACGTAGGTGGGGAGGAAGGGAGTTCCAGAGCCTGGCCGCGTTAAAAGAGAATTGCCGACCCCCGCTTCTGGCTTTCCTAATCCTAGGGACGATGACAAGATTCATAGTCTTGGAGCGAAGGCTTCTGTTGGGCCGGTAGGAAATTGATGTTCACTCTCAAGGAATGCAAGACAGAACAGCAGCGTCAGAATAAATGTTAATGTTTAGTTATTCAGTCTAAAAGGTAAAGAACATTTACATTCAATAAAGTGGCATACAGCTCAAATAATCAATTAATAAGGGATTTAATGAAATATACCAAGCCTCTGAGATTCAGAGAGAATAAGATGAGTGGATGTGGAAATCTTCCTCAGCCGAGGCAGATTCAGATCACATACAGCGTATGTATCCATAGGGATAGGTAGCCAGGTGAGCCTTTGTAAAGACTCTCAGGACAGTTCAGCAAAGTTCCAAGTAGCCAGTCCAGTTCGTAAAGACAGCAATATGTCTCCGTTTGCGGCTGCAACAGCAAGAGTCACAGCAACGATACCCGAACCCTTCATCAGAAAAGGTTCAATCTGCATCAGGACAACGCCAGCAGTAGCAAGTCCAAATCCTAGAAGTCTCAGAAACCAGTAGCGCAATAGCCCGAAGAAGCTTTCTGGGGTGACTCCCCTTAACATCACCTCAATTTGTTAGAACATTCAGTTTATTGGTTAATCCGCAATAGGGTGATGGTGATGTGGCAAAAAGAAGACCCAAATCGGGGAAAATTAGGTGAATCAATTACGCAGTTCCTTAGGTCATGTAAGCATAAGACCTTTTGAACAATAGGACATTAACCAGAAAACAGAAGTGTTCACAAGGGCTCTTTCCCAAGCAGCTTTTCCAGAGCGTAACAAAAACTGCTGCAAGTGCACTGTTCAGTCCGGGAGATGTCAAAGGAAACAGTTATCATTTCAAAACAACTTGCAATATTGCAAGAAGTTCTCATATGCTTTGGAAATATTCAGGGGAAAGGGAAATGAGGCCTACATGAAAATTTGGGCTAATATACAAGATCATGTTAATTTGTGAATTATACATTAATAGGAAGCTAGCATGTGAATCCAAAATATGAAAGAAATACATTAGTAAACATTTCATTTTGATCATAATAAATATGTCAGTTTAATATACATATAAATATTTTTGTTATGTCAACATTAATCATATAAGAAAATGCATATAAATCCTGGTCGTTAATGTGTTATTCGACTAACACATATGTGAAATACATACTAAAGAAGTTTCATGAGAACACATCTAAATATAATTGTGTAGTACCTACTTTCTTTTTGTCATTTTCAGTGCACGTTATTACATAAAATAACAGTTAATTTTCACATGGAAACCAAACTAAATCCTAATTTCCTTTATTCCTATTAATTTCATATTCATTATATGAATTCAAATCAATTAGCAATAAACTCCATAATGTGAGATTTTTCTCCTACATTATTCTAACACATAAATGAGTGAAAATAGTGTTTCATGATTAAATTCAAATTCAAATAGCTTTATTCGGTGTAAATAAAACAAACACCATAAAAGCATGCTAATACACAGATAAAAGAAAAACAATCATATTACATCATAATCAATAATCAGAATTAAAATCAATTTTACACACTGAACTTTTCATTGGGACAGTGTCAATATGAATTTAGTAGGGTATCAGTGCATAAAGGTACCATAAATACAGAAGTACAAGCTGCCACAATATATACAATAAAGTGCTAGTGCTTATAAGTGCATATAAATATATAAAGCATACATAAGTAAATTATAATTATTCGTCCTGTTTTTCGTATAACAGTACATCTAGATGTGCATATTCTTTTCTCTTCCTAATTGAGAGTTGTACAAAACGAATGACAGAACTTATCACTTTTATGTTATCCAAACTAGAAACATAATTAAACGCATTTTTGTAATTAAAAAGTTTGTTTCTTAAAAAGAGAGGTTTTAAAACTGATTTCCGGATACCCATATAAAAAGGACAAAAAAGTATAAAATGCAGAGTTGATTGTAAAGTTTTACCATCACAAAGACAAGGAGGTAATATGTGGCACCATTTTTCAGATCTTGGAAAGGCAATTAAATAATGTAAGGTACCCATCCTCAACCTGGTCAGGTAGAATCTATGCTGGGTATTCCTTACCAATGTCAAATATAACTGGATGCCCCTCATGAGCGGACGTTCGCAATAACTAACCATACTCTGTTTTTGACTGGCAGCCCTTTCCCATTCCTGCTCCATTGTGGATAAGTATCTTAATTTCAGGTCACTTTTACTATATTCCTGTATTGTAATAGGATTGTTTTTATCAAAATTTACTTTACATTTCATTAAAAGTTTAAAAATATACTCCAGCCATGGTATTTTCGAACTATGGTCAAGAGCTAGGCAATCCATTATTAGAACTTTTGTGAACTTTGTTTCTTCCTTTGCCCATAGCCCTTGCCAAAGTATAAGGCCTGCCATGTTTATAGTGTCGCTTAAGTATGGTACAAATAGTTCTTTGTGTACAATAATGTTCGCAGTAGCACTGGGGACAGCCAACAATCTTTTTAAAAACTTGTTTTCCTTAATTTGTAGTGCACCCGTGTTTGCTCTCCCCCATATCGCTGCACCATAACAAACCCCTGAGACACACTTGCTCCTATACAATGTTAAAAGTTCCTGTATGGATTTGTTTCCCAATTTTGCTGCGAATCTAAAAATGCCCTCTGTGGTTCTTAAAAATTTCATTTTACTTGATTCGATATGCTTGTTCCAGGTACCATTTTTGCAGAATAGCATCCCTAAATAAGAAAAAGTTGACACTCTGTTAATAAAAACCCCACCCACATGATGTTGTCTATGCTTTGGCCTCTTGCCCCCACGTCATTACAAACGTTTTCTTTAAATTTAGCTGCAAATCTATGTCCGACATATATAGGGCAAAGTTTTCTATTAAGCATTGCAGGTCATTTGCAGTCCTAGACATTAAGACAGCATCGTCTGCATATAGTAAAACAGGTGTCGGGCGTTTTCCTACTTTCGGGCATCTGCAACAAAGTTTTGTAAAAACGAATCCACATTATTTATGTATAATGAAAATAAAAGGGGGCTAAAACGCATCCCTGTCTAATACCACACTTTACCATAAAATCAGGCGTACATTCCCCCATCTTTCCATATCGTACCCTGGTAGTTAAAAAGGCATAAATTTGTGATAGAAATGAAATTATTTCTATGGGAGCCCCTAGCCCCTTTAATATTTGCCAAAGTTTTTGGTGGTTGACTAAATCGAAGGCGCTAGTGAGGTCTACAAAACATAAGTGAAGTGCCCCCTCCTTGGCCAGTGTATACTTCCCTATTAACAACTCTAAGTTTAAGCATTGCTCTACCGTCCCAATACCCCTTCTGAAACCATACTGGGCTTCTGTCAAGATTTTATTTTCACTAGCCCAGTCTTCGAGCCTTTCCAACATAATTCGGCCCATCAGCTTCGATGAGGAATCAAGAAGGGATACTGGGCGGTAGCAATTTGCCTTCCCTTTGTCCCCCTTTTTAAAAATGGGTACGATAATACTTTCAACCCAAGTGGAGGGTAATGTGCCTCCCAAAGCAGCATTAAAAACATTTAATAAAATAGGTATCCAAAAATCCATATTGTACTTAAAAACATCTATAGGCACCCCTTCTGGTCCTGCAGCTTTTCCATTTGCACTTTTTCGAGAGCTAGTTTGATTTCTTCTGTAGTTATTGGTAGTACTTTGACTCGTTCCACTATTATGAACTTTTCTCTTTTACGATCAATTATTTTTAAACCTTCTGGGTTAAAAATATTCTCGAAATGTAACACCCAGTCTTCCGGTGGAACTACAGTATCAATCTTTACTTCGTTAGTTTCTTTAAAATGCGGGTGATTAATTGTCTTCCAGAAAAGGACAGAATCTTTCAGCTCTGCTGCCTGGTTTAGTTTCTCCCAAGCCCCCTCACGGATCTCCCTTTTTCTTTTTCCAAGGTTTTTTTATAATCTTTCCTTGCGGAACTAATCCTATGAGGGTCTCTAGGTTTTTGTTTAAGAGCCAATTTCAATTCTCCATTCAGCCTCGTACACTCATGGCTAAACCATCTTGGGTTAAAATCACAAAATTTCTTCCTCCTTTTAGTTGTTAAATTACCTGCAATTTCCTTAGTAATATTAGAAAAGGCAATTATGGTGGCTATTTCAGTAGAAGAGCTATCCAAGCAGGTTTCTAGGTCTTTTTGTGTTTTCTCTTTAATGTTTTCCATGAATATAACTGGGTTAACACCCGTCCATTTTATGGAGACACCATATTTCCTTTGGTTTCGATGTCAGCATCTGCTGTCTTTCCACGTAATTTTATTGGCAAGTTTATTTTCAATATCACACTTAAAGGGTGATGATCACTAAACAAACTAATATTGATCAAAACTTTTTCGACCAAATTACTACCATTTGCTGATATTATAAGGTGATCTATATTTGATGATGACCTTGCTCCTATGAAAGTGTGCATATTTGTTTCCCCTTCTGGCATATTAGGTTCTAAAACAGTTAGATAATATTTATGTACCGCCTTATTGATAGCTTCCCCATACATGTCATGCAAAAAATGTGGAATCTTGTCACCATAATGATCACAATATCTGCAAGGTTCGCCTACTTCATAATCGCATTTGACACAATTAAAATCCCCCGCCCAAAGTAAAACATAATCCCCTGCCACTCCCTTTAAGAAGAGGTCCAAATCCTTTTCTAATAGGCTGATTACCTTACTCTTAGTGTTATCAAATAGATTATTGTAAAATTTTATTACAACAATAGCCTGATTTCCATTAGAATAAAGGTATACAAACTGATAAAATTGTGATGTGTTAAAGGTTTTCTTTAGAGTCAAGGGCGAAGTAACTGCAATTAATGTGGCAAGACCGCCCTTCGCCCTTCCCATCCTAGATGAAATAGCATTGGTACAAATTGTCTGATAGCCATTTATGCAAAAAGGTTCAGTACACCAGGTTTCTTGTAACAATATCACTCCAAAACCATCCAGCATTTGTAGCCAGTGGGTATCATACCTCTTATTTTTAATACCTGCGATGTTCCACGTCATAATTTTCAAGGACTCTCTATGGTATAATCTAGGTTTATCTTTCAATAAATTACTAATGGGAGTACTATTACTATGATCATGCACAGAAGTGTCTAAAATCTCTATATGCGATGTTACTTTTCGGTTTTCCATGTAGGTGTTTAAATTACATAAATTGACATCTCCCATGGTACTATAAAAAGACTCTTCCGGACTAATTTCCCTGGTGTCATCGGTACTACCAGCATCTAACACACGATAAACAGTTATTTGATCCTTTATCCCATATGGTTGGTCGGCAATTGTATGTCAATCTATATCGCTACATCTCCGCAATGGCGCATATCTATTGTGCAGTGGCACGTACAAAGGAGAATTAGATCTAGCATTTGTAATAATACTGTCGTATTTTGGTCTATAGAAAAAGCCCAAAGGAACGCCCATTTCATGATTAATAGTCTCATCTATTTTAATTTTGTGGATAAAATATCTGAAATCTATCTTTTCTTCTGCATGCTTGCACGATGCAGTAACAAATTCATATTTATGTCAATTTTCAGAACGTGAAACTTTGCAGACATTTTTTGTGCTTTACACAGAAGTTGTCATAATCATTTCTTTTATCAATAATATTGTTTGATGTAATCTCTGCTCTATCAGCGTGCCTGAAATTTAGACTGGGTATTCCCAAATAGATTATAGAAGAACACAGAATTTTGGAATCACCTTGCAGTTTTAACCTTTTTGGCACTCTCTAGGTGACCTCCTAACCACCTAGCATGGTATGGGTGCTTAATCTGTAAAATATGACGTGCCAGGGCCCTTCTCGGAAGGTCACTGCAGTCTACACCACCCATTGCCCCTTCCAATGACAGTACTATCATAACACCTAACCTCACACTCCTACAAGTGTGACAATTCAGACGATTTCAGGCCATACAAAGCTATAATAATGGCATGAGAGGCTAGTATTATTCTTTTTCAAAGTAGATTTACTTAAACACAGTTGTTGTGCTCATCTCAAAATTAAAAAGACAGCGCCACCATGAGGTGGACTGTCACTAGAGCCTGTGCGGACAATTAAGTGTGGGTGCCAAGCACCGAAAGCCACCTACTCAAATTAAGCACTGGTGATACCTGAACCACCTATTTACAGCACTTTTCTGAATTGCAGAACACTTTGGTTAGTGGGGCAGACTGAGCTGGTCAGGAGAATCCATTTGAGGAAAAGTGACGGATATGCTGGGCTAAGCCTAGGATAATACATAGGACATTGTGCCATAGCCTTGCAGGGACACCTGTTCTGTTACAGCACATTTTTAGGGAGCACGTACACCAAAAAGGTTTCATGGTGCTGAATGGCTCAAAGGCACAGAGACTTAGTCCACAACAACTAACTGTATGCTTGTCTGAAGAGCCAGGTTTTTAATAAAGACCTAAAACGGGTGTAGAAAGTCGAGGCTCTAATATTTGGGGGAAAGGAATTCTAAATGCCAAAGGCAAGCACGGAAAACCTACTTCTACCCATTCTCTTCCTATTAAAGTTAGGGACCTCTAATAGGTTTTGAAGCACTGACCTCAAATTGCACTTGGGACATATGTTCGAATTTTGGAGGTAACAAAAGTTGGACTTTTGCCAGATCAAGACTTAAAAATAGTACACCCAGTCTTGAAAAGAAATCTGTGGGCGACTGGAAGGCAGTGTAACTTTACCAGCAAAAGTCTGGTTTGACAAAATCTGGGCTGACGACAAACCAATCTAGCTGCTTGGTTTTGGACCAACTGGAAATGGGGCGATATTCTTTATGTCCGAAGGGTCTTTTAACCACTGTTTTTTTAACAATGGGACAACTACTGCTTCCTTAAAGGAAAGGGGGACCATGACCTGACTTAAGGATAGGTTAAAAAAGTGATTGATGGCTCAGGGAGATCTGAATAGATATTTTTTAAGATTGAGGGGGGCAAATATCATTAGGAGAGCCAGATTTCACCTTGGTCATCTACTTCAGAAAGTCATCTTTGGTGATTGCTGGGAATGCTGTATGTTTTATTGGGTTTGTGTCTTCCAGTGGGGTAGCACTAGTGAGAGGGCTAGGGGGAAAACTATCTTTTATCATCTGGATTTTCCCAATGAAACAGAATTCAAGTCCTCTCACACATTTTAAGAAGGGAACACCAGGGCATTTGAGCGGTCCGGGTTAGAGAGTTCATTAACCACGACAAATATTATTTTTGTTTTATTTTCAGATTTTTTCGAAGAAGTAGATAGATTTGGCCTGCCATATGAGTTTCTTAAAGGCTTTAAGCTGCAAAACAAAGCTTTCCTTTTTTCTGTCGAAGATGCTTTCCAGCTCTATTTGGCACAACTTGAGTTTAGCTTTCTTTAAGTCATCTGTATACACTTTAGATTCTTCATGGCAGCGGACTGATTTAGTTTGATGTATTGGAGCATGCATACCTCTGGCTTCTCTGAGCCAATTAGTAATTGCCCAATCAAAATCATTTAGGCTCTCACTACAGGGTGGTTGGGATTGTGCCAGAAAGTTACAAAAGGTGATAGGATTAATATGCTTCCAATTTCTAGAGCAAGTACCAGGACAATAAGGAGATTTCCTTGATGTTATGTCGTGCATATCAAATGTAATTAGATTGTGGCCTTTTAAGAAAGTCAGTAAAATCAGAGGAGATAGGCCCACCATTTTCCTTGCTGGCCACAGGTTAAAGTCTCCAAGAAGTAATATTTTTGCATAATTAATTTCTAAAGCAGATAAAAAGTCAGTTGGATGTAAAGGGAACTGGGACATATGTCCTGGGGCACGTTGACACACCCTGGCTTGCTCGCCCATATGTAGCATCAGCCACATCCAAGGGCTAGCGGCTGATGCCCTTGGATGCTGTTTGGACATATTTTCGAGCTAACCAACCAGTCGAGATCATAACGCTATGCTATATCATTATGTTATGCTTATATTCTTTGCACCCACTTCACACCAATACTCTTTGTGCTCACTGCCCGCCAATACTGGCAGATATCTACACTTTTAGTTTAAATTGCACATCTTTCGTACACACCATTGTAATGTTTTCTTTTTGTGTTTAGACTCATCTATCTGTTTTGTATCTTATATGTAATCCATATACTCTGAAGTCCTTATGTAATGTAACTGGTTCTATTGTAAAGTGCTCTGAAACCTTTTGTAAAGTATGCTACATAAAATGCATAAATAAATACATAAGTAAACATATTAGAGGAGAGGTAGGCAAATCTAATTTAATTAGAAAATTCTCCACCATCAGAACAGGTAAGGGGGTAAGTTTGGTAAAAGAGATGCTTTCTTATAAACAGCATCCACTCCTCCACCTTTTTTACCCAAAGGTCTAATAAGATTCAATAAATAATAGTCATCTGGAAGTGCTGCTAAAATATCTAACCAAAAGACAATCTCATATCCGGTAATCATTTATGGGGGCAAGTACAAGGAGAGTAACAATCACTTAGGGAAGGGAAGAAAGGAGACCACAAAAGGATTTGATAGGAAGCAAATTCTTTGTTGTAAGTAGTTATATCGGCACTAAAATACAGTTTATGCAAAAGTAACCAAAACACACAATTGTGCACTGAACGGGCTTGTGATAGTGAATGGCGCAGTGACACAAAGGAGTGAAGAACAGCGTGATCGGCGCAAGGAATATATACAGAAATTGTAATAGTGGTCAACGAAACAATAAGGATTATATACAGAGTAAGTATTTTTTTGTTAGGGCTGTTTAAGTAGACCACAGTGACGCCAAGTATACGCTGAATAGTCGACGGCGTTTCGACCTGTTCAATTCCAGGTCATCATCAGGACAAGGTTACTTTATTCAGGGTAGTGCTGTTCTGGTAGTGGTGAAATGATCCAGAAGGTATTGAGAATCTGAGCCCGAAGGCGAAAGCGCAGAGGAAATTCCTGGTTAGATCTGCACAATGGAAGTACAGGACGATCCGAGTAAGCAGATTAAAGCTGAGTGAAATCTCAGGGTGCCTTGGTCCTATGTGTTCGGACCGTAACTTATTGCGGCGAGGCCAGCGGTCCTCGGGGAGATCAATTCCAGGAGTGCATGCGGCTGAGATTGTTGGAAGCATGCGGTGTGGATGGGCGATTGAAGCGCCACGCCAAACAGCCAGGAGTGCTGGCACCTAATCCTCTGGTAGCCAGATTTACGTTAAAAATACTTTGTCCAGGGATTCGGATTCAAGAAGATAGTAAATTTCAAATTGATGTTTAACTAAGGAACGTCTGTTAAGGTAGACAATATTTAGGTGCTTTACAATAGATGTTGACATTAACCAAGGGCCATTTTCTACAGTAATAGGGGTACCTATCTGCAACCTCTCTGACTGAGAGGGGGCCGACTGTTGGGGTTTTATAATGCCTAATTTATCCAGTTTTTGTAGTAGAGGTGCCTCAAGTTGAGGATTATGAGCTTAAATCTCTTCCAAAGATACTTCTATGATTAATTCACCTCATTCCAGGTTATTGTAATGGTGTGGGGCCCTAGGCCCCCATGCACTATTAGTAATGACACAGACACACTTAGATAGTTGGTAGAACTGGCCCAGGGCACGTGCGCCCGGCCCCTTTTATTGTCAGGGTCACTTGTCCTGTGACGCCTGTGCTGGATGGGTGTGGGGTGTAAGCCAGCCCACAGGGAGTGTCTAGTACATCAAACAACTAGACCAGTGACCAGCAGGTCACTACATCCCTCCCAAACTTTATTCAAACTGGAAACAATAAAGTCCAACCTGTGGGAGAGAATAAAACAATAATAGAAACTTCCACTGAGTTCTGCCTGCAGAAACACGACGATGGTACATCTGCAGCTAGGATCACCAGTTCGGCTTCACACAGTTCAGTGTTGCCGTGCTGGTCCGGTACTCCTTAGACTCCAGATGTGGAAGTTGGCACCAATGTCTCTCTATCTCCAGTTCTCTGTGACGGTGCAGGTAGAGTGATGGTAGATGTCACGTTTTCACCAATCAGTCCTGCTTGTTGGTGCATCTTCACAAAGGCAGCATTGCTCCTCGCTACAGAATGGTGGAGTACATGCAAACATCCCTCTCTCACTGGGATGCCCCTCTCGCGGGTATTCCCCTCTCACGGGATGTCCCGGAGGCCCTCTTCACCAGGTTTCCACTGGACTGCGTGTACTTTGCTGTGTCACTCAAACACCACTCGCTAGGTGTGTGGAGGAAGCGCTAAGAGTCCCACCTTCAATTTCCTAGCTCCACCTGAAGGGTAGTTCTTTACTCCTGCCATTTAGCACAAGATCTTCATCTTCCTGGGACCTGCGGAAGAGCGGCTGTAGACTCATCTCTTGTGGCGGGACCCGCTCTCACCGGCGTCCCGGAGGCCTTTGCCCCTGGGTTGCCACGGTCTGGTGTGGAGTGGTTGGACCCTCTTCTTCAGGATGTCCGAGCAGCCCCACTGCACACTGGCCATTAGATGGCACTGCAGCTTTAATTTCAAGGCCTCGGCAGCTTCACAGCGCTGCGGGCCTTGTGCACTCTTACCAAAAGTCCCAAGGGTTGCCCCGATGCCACAGGTCTGTTCACCCACCCGGGCCTCACAGGACCCGATTCAAAGTATGAGCAGGTAAGTGCGCCTACAAGGGATTTGTTCAAATAATTATTCAACAATGATTGATCGATTCAAATTGAGTAAGTTCTATTCAAGTAACTTACAGCTGGATTATTTAGAATAACATTTAAATAGCTTGTCAATGAGTAAATCATTAAAAAACAATAAGGAAGGAATTAGAGAAAACACGGGTGTATATATTCAAAATAATTATTTAGTATTAATTTAGAATAGTTCATTTATACAGGGTACAAAAAAGACAACACAATGTAGCTGGAAGTGATGATTACATGAAATTAAATATCCTTCACAGTTTACAATTGTGGACACCTTTTCACAAAAAATGTCTCTAAGGCAATTTGAAGAGTTTAAACAAAACTAACATTGCCTCCAATACATTGAAACAAGG
This sequence comes from Calotriton arnoldi, assembly GCA_963921515.1. Classification (NCBI taxonomy): domain Eukaryota; kingdom Metazoa; phylum Chordata; class Amphibia; order Caudata; family Salamandridae; genus Calotriton; species Calotriton arnoldi. The sequence continues at coordinate 118,132 of CAWUFW010021088.1, read as the reverse complement.
AATAGGTGCGGTAGATTCAAAGTAGGCAACTGTTCAGCAGGTGCTGCCCCACAGATCCACCTTCCTCCCCGCCGTTGTGGACATCAGAGACCTCGTGCCACTTTTTCATCTGTCAGGGTGGGGCACAATCTCCGAAAGTTACCACTGGATGCCACGCGTCAGGACATCCCCCCCAAAGGGCAGCGGCACCTCCTACCCTTGCCAGGTACGTTTTTTTTCCTTTCATTTTGGTCCTGAACCGGCCTCAGCATTGTTTGGGTGTGGGGAGGGCATTACTTTAACCTGCACACCTCCAGGCCTTGCATGCGCTGCACTGCTGTGCGGCCAAGAGCCGCTCTTTCCTTTCACCCGCTTCCGCCCCTCTGCAACAGCCTCCTTTACCTCATGAGCTGCGCTGGGCTGGAGCTGCGCGGGGCTGGAGCTGCCGACGGGGAGGCTCCATGTCTCCTCACTCGCGGCGGGTGTCTCCAATGTCGGGCGCCGCCTCACAACCCTCCTCAGACTTGTGGTGTGATGATCCACTTCCAGGCAGGCCCCTGATGGCAGTCACCTCCTCCTCCCTTCAGGCACTAGGCAAAGGACGGTCCCTCTCACCCACGGGTGAGTCCATACGAGGCTGGGCAATCACCGGCTGGCCCCCAACTCACAGCTCTCCCTTTCAGCAAAGGGGGCGGGTGGCGGTTTGAAAGCTAAGCAGAGGACACCAGTGCAGCGCTTGTTGCTGAGTCAACACTTGCTTCGTCTTGTCTCGCCCTCTGATGGGGTGCCGTGATTAGGCTACTCGGACAGCTCTCCTCTCATGCTGGGCTCTCTAGTGTCTTACCAGCGCCTTTGATGGGACAGCGCTCCGCTCCACTCACTTGCGGGTACCTCACCCGATTCTCATTCGCTGTGGCACTTCAGATGCAAGGTGGGCTCCCGATCATCTTCTCCATACGGGCTTTTCACAGGCTCCGCGGGCAAACAGGCTCTTCCAATGCCGAATACCAGGGGGTTGCCCTCCACACGAGCTAATGCTCTTCCCCTCAACCACCGAGGCAGCTGCACACACTGGTCCAACCCGCTTGTCGCCAATGTAATGGTGCGGGGCCCTAGGCCCCTAAGCACTATTAGTAATGACACAGACACACTTAGATAGTTGGTAGAACTGGCCCAGGGCACGTGCGCCCGGCCCCTTTTATTGTCAGGGTTGCATGTCCTGTGATGCCTGTGCTGGATGGGGGTGGGGTGTAAGCCAGCCCACAGGGAGTGGCTGATACATCAAACAACTAGACCAGTGACCAGCAGGTCACTACAGTTATAACCCTGACTGCCACATGACACTCTGGAGTTCTCAATTTTTGTAAAGATGCATTCTGTACTTGTACCACCCTATTTGTGCCACCTTCTCAGATCTTATAATCTAAAATATATCTATAACTTCTTGTTTTTGCAACTTTCACCACCAGTGCCTATAAGTAGTTGCACCTACTTCCATGTTACTATCATTACTTTGGTAATTTACCTCATTTTATAAAGCGCTCTGACACCGTTGGGTAAAGTTGGCGCTATATAAAAATGCATACATAAATTATGTGGAGATACAAGCAAAACAAGCATTGGCATAGCCAATAGGTCTCGCCTTTTGGGACCTTTTAAGTGTTTAGCCATGCAGCACATTATCCCATGAGCTGTGCCACCAGGTATTGAAGAGCTATACAATTGCTGCATACTGTGTACCCTTTATAAGCAGTATCCATATGCAAATGGTCTGATTTAGCAATGTGCCACAAAAAAATTATAAATGCTTTTGACAATATTACAATGCCCCATCCATTTTCAGCCCTTCCCCCAAACACCTCCTGACACCAACAAAAGACTGAATGAAGAAAGGGGACACTGGCAAGGTCCAGCAATATTACCCACCGCCGGTCCCCTCGCAAGCATCCATGGAAAGGTAATAAAAATTCCACTTACGTTCCGTTTATTAAAATGGAAGAATCCCTGCGTCCTTATTGTTTTTTGCTGGCACTGGTGGTGTTGGTGTTTAGGAGCATTTGTTTGATCTCCACACCAACCATCCACTGCTCTGCAGCTTGGGCTTCTGCGGTCTCATTTCCATTCTTGGTGTGCTCTAATTTAGAAATGGTTTTTGTGATGCGGGTGGCAAAATAGATCATGTTTAAGTGCTGCCGCTGGCATTCCTGTGTGCCGCATAGTCTGCGGAATGTCAATTATGGCTAAGGAGATATGAGAAGGAATTCAATAAGCCCAACAGAGCACAAAGTGTTAAGACCCAAATACCTGCAGCACGTGAAATAAAAACTTGGCAAAAGTAAACTACGCATAATAAAACTTTGCCTTTTGCCAGGTGTTTTGCTGCTAAAATAAACATTACAAAGGCCCAAACTATGTACTGAATGTCAGGTTTGGGCAGAAGCGCAACTAGAGCCAAATTTCTGGTGTGGCTACTAAAACTTTCGGGGGGGGCTGATTCTTCCAGCAATATGCAGAGTGGAGATGCAGGGGCTCTAAGAAGGAATGAAAACACAACAAAGCCTCGTTAGCAAGTGAATGATCTTTTAAAGACCTGTGAAGTACTCGGGTGCGGCTTTATGTGTGTGCCCGGGAAGCTGTCTCAGCCCGGGCTGACACACGACGGGGAAGGGGGGGGGGGGGCCTGAAAGGTCATTGAGCCCAATGGGCTTTGCGCGCCTGGGTTTGGGATGTCCACTGCTGCCGAGTAGCTGCTGACCGGGGAGGCAGATAGATGGGAGAGTTTGGAGCAAACTTCCAGGCTTATAATGCGATGGGGAGCAAAGTTCCTTAGGCCTATGCAGAGCATGGTGAGACCACCAAAGGACTGTTTCCTGCTGTGTTTGTGTTCAGCTGGCCACAAGAAAACAAAGCCAAATCACACTGCGATTATGGCAAACGCTTGGAAGTCATACTGTGCACTATAGAATGGCGCCGCGATGCTGCACTAATAGCAGTGTGGGCGATTTACAGGTGCTAATTAATCATAACATATCCTTAAATTACTCCTCACTCACATTGCACGTATGACAAAGACAGTGTAAGTGCCTGTAACAAGATGCACTTCTCACAAAGAAGACACAAATACCGAAGTTCCCCTCCCACCTTCCATCTCCAATGATTGCTTTTGTTTATTCGCCTTTAGCGCTATTTTTAGAGAATGGAAGTGTTAATAATGTGTGTATTAGAAGAATCACGGGGTTTAGGAGGCACCCACACCAGTGAGCCGCCGCGCAACACTGTGTTTGGGAGGAACTCCAAGCTAGTTTCCACGTCATGCCAAATGCTGAATAAAGCACAAATAGAACACACGCGGGTCTTTTCAATTGCATATGGTGAATTACAGACAGATATCACAAAAGCTAAATCGGCATTCCAGAGGGATGGCGCACGTCAGTTTCTTTATAAAGAGTAATCATAAAGAAAAGTTTGACACGCAGTCGTTGCATTGAGGACATATGCCACACATGCCAGGGTAGACTTAACGCTGTTCCTGTTCATTTTGCGCTGCATGTTTGACTCTGCATTAAGAGAGAGTGTCACACAACACAAACCAATGCCTAAGGGGCGGGGTGGAACACATGACAGACTGTGTTTTGGGGCCAAGGTGGCTCAAATTTGAGTCCGGGCATTAAAAAGAGACCGCATGTCTGCTGGTTTCACGATCCGGTCTTTCTACAGAGGAGAGGAGGAATACATGCCTGCAGATGTACTCAGGACAGGTGGCACCTGCGTGAAGGTCAGGTTGCAAAATATGCCATTTTGTGCTTTCGTGGCCATGCATATGGCTGTCCCAAGATCATGTGGCAAAACTGCCGCAATTCCAGAGAAAGTAGTAATAGAAAGTGTCTGGCGGTACAGCGGGGATTACCTCTTCCTATAATGTTTGGGAGTCTCCACATTCTGTGCTGGGACCAGCACCCCTTCGGCGCTTGTCACAAGACTATCATCCGGGACGTAAGAGAAACAGCGCTCATTGCGTAAGCCGCAGAGCCATAGAGAGAAAAGGGCGGCTAGAGAGGGTTACGAAAGCGGGAAGAGTGAGCAGCGCGGTTAGAGACTGGCCGACATCCGCGATGTAGACACAAAAAGGGGACATGGTCGAAAGATCAGAAAAAGACGACCACATTGGATGTAGACTTGTAAATATTTACTGTACGAATTATTCCGGGGTGAAAGAAAACACTTGACTCAGCTCCATGTGAAGTGATGCATTGGAATTTCAAGATATTTCTAAACTAACCATTGCGATCCCGATCGTAGGTGTGAGAACGACCATGGCTGTGTAGGGAGCACAACGTTATCTTTTACCTTCGTCGCCGCGTCTCGTTTTGATGCTGAGCTGTTGGCTTTGCCAGTGCCTGTTGTCTTGGATTGAATTTGTGAAAGTATTTTTAAAACAATCAAAGATGGGCATCCACGCTGATGTACTGGCAGGTCTTTTTTAATGTTCTTTTTATGAAGGATAACAAAAACGACTACAGTATAACTGCCTGTTTGTCCAAAAACATGGACATCTTGGCATTTAAAAAAAAAAAAAAAGATTTTCCCCAAAACATCTAAAGTTGACTTCCCATGCATACACTTGCAGCAGAGGTTTAAGTTTGAAAATGAACAGCGATTGTCAGTGTGTGATTGGAAGAACAAGGATCAGGGTGTGTACGGAGAAGACGGGGTGGACCAGACACACACAGCGTTTCCCTTGCTGAAGCGAGCAGGGGCACCATCTGTTTTCAAGATAATTACAAACAGATAGTGCCAAAGCTCGCTCCCGCAAGGGAAACGCCAAACGTGCACGGGTTGCAATAGAAAGCAATGCAAAACGTGCACGCTTTTTGCCAAAATGCTGATCGATTCCAAAAGGTCCCCTCCTAAGCAGCACATGCGCGCTGCATAGGCGAGACCTAAAACTGGCCACGGTGGTTAGCCCCGGACGGGCGCAGAGGGGCTCGCTTTAAGCACGCCAGCAGTGGCCCTGCTGCCGCAAAGGATCAAAGGGCCGGGAGCTCAAACAGACTCCACCCATAATACAACCCGATTGGCTGCCCTCCAGCCAATCAGAATGTGGCTAAGTGCGGTAACAAAGTGCAAAAAAGGAATACATTTAAAAATCAAATTTGTAGTGTCGCGCTCTAGTGGTTGCGCGTAGGCGCGATGACGTAGGGCGCGGCCGCCATTTTGGGTGCGAGTGAGCGCCCGATTTCGGAGCGGTACGGACGTGGTTCCCGGCGCTCTTCTGCAAGAAGTGATTCTAGAGAATAAAGAACGTTAAGCCAACCTTGGTGTGGGGCATCATTGTGGGGGAAGAAAGTAGCACATTACAGTGGCGACGAGACTGGGATCAAGAAAAAAAAAAATAATAATAATAATAAATTAAATAAATACGATCTACAACGAGCATAATACGGAGGACACAAGAACCCACCGAAGCACTCAAAGAGCAGCCCACGAAGACCACAGGCACAATGTCGTGGCATAGCAGGAGAGCGTGACAGAGGACGGCACTACCGCGAGTCAGCACCCACGGAACAGGTAGTGGCAATCGAGTGAGAGCGCACAGCCACATAAATAGGAGGGTAGAAAACACAGGGGAGCAGGAAGCCACCCCTCCAGATCCTATAGGACATCCAGGGCCCTGGCGGACGCGGTGCAGCTCAGCGACGGGGGAGCCTCAGGGCCCCATCAAGACCACACACCTCCCAGAAGCACGGGCACACCGGGCAGTCCAAGAGGAAACGTAGAGGTACCGGAAAGAAACGCCGCAATGTGCGCGCAAGCGTCTTTGCTCACGACGCCTATACCCTTCCTACCAAAACCAGGTGAACCACTGATGAAATGGGAAGATTGGAGGGAGTACTTCATGAACTACCTAGAGGCCATAGAAGACGAGAGTGGAGAAGCATTCCCCAGCAAAAGGAAGAAAAGAATATTACTCCACAACTTAGGCCCGGAAGGAATCAGAGTCTTTCAGAACCTGGTCCCCACGCAACGGCAGGTCGCAGACGACAACGTATTCCAACACGCGATTGAAGACCTAAACAACCATTACAGACCGGCAGTGTGCACGTCCATTGACAGATACAACTTCCAACAGAGGAAACAAGCGGGAGAAGAGTCCATAGACGACTACGTGGCAGCGTTAAAGAAGTTAGCGATCACATGCAAATTTGGCGCCTTGCACGACGAATTTATCAAAGACCAGATTGTCATGCACACGAAGAACACAGCGATCCAAGACAAACTATGGGTTAATGGGGACGCCACACTGAAGGACGTCATTGCCATGGTGAAAAAGGCGGAGCTATCGAAGAGATGTGCAGAGGCAGCAAAGAAAGAAAGCACGGAGCGGGCCACGGTCAATAGAGTCACGGATATAGAACCGCCGGATAGAGGAAAAAGAATGGCGGCGGAAGGGAGAGCCCAGAACAGATTGACTCCACGATCCACACAGGCACAGAAATCGAACAAGGAGGGCGCGACCGCGTGCTACAGGTGCGGCCGTCCATCCCACGTGGCATATGACAAGAGATGTCCAGCCTTCCGAGCCAAATGTATGTACTGCGGAATTGTCGGACACTATGAAAAAGTGTGTCGCCGCAAAGTGAAGAGGCCAACAGTCAAGTACGTAGCACACGACGGGGGAGGTGAAGAAGGAGAAGAAGAGGAAGATAATGTGTTGTGCATCGAAGGACAGGTGCTAGGCATCGAAGGAAGTCGCTCCAAGAAACCACAATGCGACATGGTCGTTGGAGGTGTTCAAATCAAGATGGTGGCGGACTCCGGCTCCCCATATACCATCATTCAACGGACGGTGTGGGGCGAGAACTTCAAACCCAGCCTGGGATCACACCTCGAACCCCCAGACATACGTCCAGTCACATTCACAGGGGAACCCATCCCGATGGTGGGATATCGAGTCCTGAAATTTGAGTTCAAGAATCGCAGCGCGGAGTGCAAATTATATGTGGCGGAAAAAGGGCCTTCTGTCCTTGGATGGATGGACCAGGGCGAGTTGGGCATACAATTGAACCCAGGAGGGGACACGCAAGTCCTGATGACCAGCGCAGACAACCAATCGAACTTCGAAAAGATGAAAAGTGAATTCCCCACAGTATTCGGAGGCAAAGTGGGAAAACTAACGAAATTCACACATAAAATTGAACTTAAGGAAAACGCCAAACCAGTATCCCACAAGGTGAGGAACATACCGCTTGCAGTCAGGGAAGCAGTGCAACATGAGCTACAAAGATTGGAAGAAGAAGGGATCATCGAACCAATAAACAGTTCGGAATGGCTGGCCCCGTTGGTGGTAGCGAGGAAACCCAACGGCAAAGTTCGGTTGTGCGTGGACTTGCGCGAATTGAACAAGTGCATAGTAGTGGAAAAATTCCCATTACCCAGAATAGACGAAATGCTGGCAAAGACGAAAGGTATAAAATGGTTTTCTACCATAGATCTCGCCTCAGCATATCATCAAATAGCACTGCATAGCACGAGCCGGAAACTTACGTCCTTCATTACACCATTTGGATGCTACCAATTCCGCAGGATGCCGTTCGGCCTGGCATCAGCAGCGGCGGTATTCCAAAAGCTAATGCACAAACTATTCAAGGACATAGAGGGAGTACAATACTTCATAAGACGACATCTTGGTAATGGGCAAAGACCAAGCTGACCACAACACAAAGCTAGAAACAGTGTTACAAATCCTGGAAAGGAATGGCCTGACAGCAGAATGGGAGAAGTGCAGACTGGGAATGGCGTCGGTCACATACTTGGGTCACGAGATTAGTGACCAAGGCCCAAACGTCAAATCCCAAACATCACGCCCAAACATGCCAATGTCAAGGCAATATGTGAAGCACCTGCACCGACAAGCAAGGATGAAGTGAGATCATTCTTAGGGATGGCTGAATATTATAGCAAATTTGTGCAACACTTCGCCACCAAGACACATCACCTGCGACTACTCGTACGAGACAAAACTGCCTTTCAGTGGACTGAGGAAGCGCAAGGAGAGTTTCAGAAAGTCAAGGAGGATATCAGCAGAGCAGTCCCCCTGCAAGGATATGATCCGCATGGAGGATCCATTTTGACCACAGACGCGAGCGAAAAAAAGGCCTAGGGGCCGTGCTCATGCAGGAAAGGAAGAACGGCGAGCTGGTGACCATCAGCTTTGCGTCAAGAACATTGTCACCAACAGAACAGAAGTTCAGCGTGATAGAAAAAGAGATGCTGGCAGTAGTATGGGCCATGTCGAAATTCCGCCAATTTCTATGGGGCACAAGATTCCAACTCAGAACGGACCACAAACCCCTCGTCAAAGTACTAACGTCCTGCGGGCATGCGAGCGCCACACCCCGCATCGCAAAAATGACCCTGAAATTGTTAGACTACAGGTATGATGTGGAATACATCCCAGGAGCCAAGAACAAAGTGGCAGATTACCTCAGTCGAGCTTCAGCCATGGAGGACGCTCCTGCAAGTACGGACGAGGATGAGGTCAGAGTGGCATTCACGGAAGATCACGAAAATGTGATAAGTGGTCAGGAATGGAAGCAAGCCTATGAAAGGGACTTGGACCTCGAAGACATCAAAGTATTCATACTACAAGGGTGGCCAGAGAAAAGGCACCTGAAAGCGGAACAAAGGAAATTCTTCGAAGTGAGGGAGGAACTATCCGTAGGAGACCAAGGAACCTTCCTGTTTAGAGGAGGGAGAGTAGTTCCCCCCGGGTCGTTGATACCACACCTACTAGCAGTGTTGCACGAAGGATACTTGGGCATCGTAAAAACGAAGTTAAAGACCAAACATATGTACTGGTGGCCCGCAATGGATAGTCAAATCGAGAAGCATGTAAGAGAATGTGATCAGTGCCAAAGAGCGGATAAATCACAAACGTTACTACGCCCGTCATTAGGGAAGTTAGACAACCCAGCCAACCCTTGGGAGGAACTGTCAATAGACATTCTCGGTCCGGTGTTGGATGCGGAGGGGACCCCAAAATACGTGGTAGTCCTCATAGATCGGTATTCAAAGTGGCCCGAACTGGACATACAGGAGGTGATGGACACAGAGACAGTGCTGAAGTTTCTCACAGCTACCTTCCTCAGAGAGGGCATTCCTCGTTCCATCTTGAGTGACAATGGACCTCAATTCACATCAGATAAGTGGAGCCGTTACATGGAACGAAATGGCATCCAAATCAAGCACACATCGGTCTACCATCCGGCGGGGAATGGTCTGGCCGAAAGATTTAATCGAGTAATAATGGGTTCCATCCAATCAGCCATTGGAGTGGGGAAGGACTGGGAGAAGGAGGTGAGAAGTATGCTGTGGGCCTACCGAATCACACCGACTTGCACAGGATACAGCCCGTTCCAAATCCTAAGGGGACGTGAACCGTTCACTAAGGACAATCTAGCGTGGAAAGAAAAGACGGTCACGAGTAAATGGTCCCCGGCAGTCGTACACCACAACTTGGAGAGAGCCCAGAGAACATACACAGAGCAGTACAATAAGAGACGCAATGTGAGGGGAACGTCCCTGGAAAAAGGGGAATGGGTCAGAGTCAAACTTGCCCAATTAAGGAGGAAAGGAGACAGCAAATACAGCTTGCCCATGAAAGTTGAACAGGTGTACAACAGAGCAGCCTTACTAAGTGACGGGAATGTCTGGTCGCAAGATCGCATGTCCAAGTGCAACAAGATACTGCAGTGGGACAGGGAGGAAAGATCAAGGACACAAGAGAAACCAAGTTCACCTGCAGGAAACGCAGCCCCAGGAGAAGATGAGAAGGACTGTGGGGTAGAAGGCAATAGGGTGGTGCAGGACGAGGAAGAAAATATAATCGCAGAGGAATGGCAGGAGGACAAAAGCAGGACTCCGGAGAGAGAGAGCCCAAAAGGACTTGGAGAAACACTGGCAAGCCGAGCAGAGGGAAGGGGAGAAGTATCCGCCTCCACTCCGGTAAGACGAACACGGGCAGGGAGACTTGTGATAAGACCAGCCAAATACAGAGACTATGATTTGGGAGAAGTGAAGTAATTTCAGGCCGAGAGACTCTGGGACTATCTTCTAATGTTAATGTTTTGTGTTTTGTAAAGAAGGGAGATATGTAGTGTCGCGCTCTAGTGGTTGCGCGTAGGCGCGATGACGTAGGGCGCGGCCGCCATTTTGGGTGCGAGTGAGCGCCCGATTTCGGAGCGGTACGGACGTGTTTCCCGGCGCTCTTCTGCAAGAAGTGATTCTAGAGAATAAAGAACGTTAAGCCAACCTTGGTGTGGGGCATCATTGTGGGGGAAGAAAGTAGCACATTACAAAATTCTCCCCTTAAGAAAGAACAGATTGTGGAAAATATAATTAAAAGTGCATGGTGCAGGTAAAATTCGGCAAAATTGCTAACATCACAGTACCGCCGAAAACATGCGCGTCCGCGTTGCCGGCAGGATTTAAAGGCCCGGAGCTCTAATAGACTCCGCCCACAATACACCCGATTGGCCGCCCACAGTCACTTAATCTGGCTCAGCGCGGAATAAACGCGTGAAAAAGGTACAACTTTAAAAATCGAATTCCCCCCCTTAAGAAAGAACAGATTATGCAAAATGTGAAAAGTAGACTAAAAGTGTATGGAGCAGGTAAAATAGGCAGAATTATTAAAATCACAGTGCAGCCAAAAGCCTGCGCGTCCGCGCTGCTACCAGGTTTAAAGAGCCGGGAGCTTCAACAGAGTGCAAACACTACAACCCGATTGGCTGCCCACTAGCAAATCAGAATATGGCTCACCACGGAAGAAACGCGTGAAAAAAGAATAACTTTAAAAATCAAATTCTCCCCTTAAGAAAGAACAGATTGTGGAAAATGCGCAAAGAACACTTAAAAGTGCATGATGCAGGAAAATACAGCAGAATTGCTAAAATCACAGTACCGCCAAAAGGCTGCGCATCCGCGTTGCTGCCAGGTTTACAGGGTCGAGAGCACTAACAGACTCCGCCCACACTGCAATCCTATTGACTGCCCCAGCCAATCAGAATCTAGCTCAGCGCGGAAGAAACGGGCGAAAAAGTCCCAACTTTAGAAATCAAATCCCCCCCCTTAAGAAAGAACAGATTATGTAAAATGAGGAAAGAACACTTAAAGTGCAGGGAGCAGGTCAAATCCAGAAGAACTGCTAAAATCACTGTGCCGCCAAAAGCCTGCGCGTCCGCGCTAGTGCCAAGTTTAAAGGGACGGGAACTCTAACAGACCCCACCCACACTACAACCAGATTGGCTGCCCTCCAGCCAATCTGAATTTGGCTCAGCGCGGTAGAAACGCTCAAAAAAGGAACAATTTGAAAAATCTAATTCTCCCCTCAAGAAAGAACAAAATGTGCAACAGGTGCAAAGACCACTTAAAAGTGCAGGAAGCAGGTCAAATACAGCAGAATTGTTAAAATCACTGTGTCGCCAAAAGCCTGCGCGTCCGCGCTGCCCCAGGTTTAAAGAGCCGGGTGCTCCAACAGACTCCACCCACACTACAACCCGATTTGCTGCCCTCCAGCCAACCAGAATCTGGCTCAGCGCGGTAGAAACGCGCTATAAAGGAACACATTTAAAAATCAAATTCCCCCTTAAGAATTTACAAATTGTGCAAAATGGGCAAAGAACACTTAAAGGTGCACGGAGCAGGTAAAATACGGCAGAATTGCTAAAATCACAGTGCTGCTGAAAGCACATGTATGTAGCACAGCCATCCCTCAACAATTACAACCACTCTCTCAAGTAAACTAATTTTATGCCCCCCACACACCCTCAGAGTCTCAGACTCATTCATCAACATGCTCATACATCCACAAACCCATGCAACCATCCACACTCATCCATCATGGACTAGTTTTGCGCTTTGCACACAGGGCCTGTTATTAAATGGCAGAAGTCTTTGAAATCCTGGCTATTCTCTATTAACCACGGAGTTTAGAGTCTGTTACTGTATTATCTTATTTATTGTTGAATGAGTTATGATACTTAGTGCCAATGTACCTCAACATTTTAGAAGAGTAAAGTGGGAGAGGTTACAAAAATAATCGGGAGAATGTATTTCTCCCTTTGACTACAATTGAGGTCTGCATCGGGTCTATTGTCATGTATGGGACTTGCAAGTGTGCTGCAGGATTAGATAACAGAAATGCAAATATACTTGTTTTTCTTACCTGTCAGGCGCACGGAGAAAGCGCTGTGGCAGGCAGAGAGAGAGCGGGACAAAAATGCTGTGCACTGGCCTGTGGCAGCAGGATCCTGGCAGGGGATACTCCGAGGCAAACAAGACCCGTTGTTGTCGACAGAAGCCCACCAAGGAATCAAGTTTCCATATGCACAAATCCACAAATTCTTCTTTCCAGGAGCTAATTTCCACATTTCTAATTTAATGTGTCCATCCAATTGCACCCTCATCCACCCACCTACTCAGCAATCCATTCATTCACAATTTATCCATTCATCAGGCTGGTCTCACAGAAAATAAAATTTATTTTTATTAACACAGTTTATTCTTTCCTTCAAAGTGTTAGTTTGGACAATGTTTACTTGTTCTTCTGTCTCCTAGAGTCGTAACTACTGCTCTGTCACCAGCTCACAGAGGGCAACAAGTACCCTGTGGCCAGTCGGGGTGGCAAAGCTACCTTCAGTTCAGCCATCTGTCCATCCCTCCATTTATTTATCCATCAGCCTTCTTCCAGGCATCCACACGTGTCCACATATCCATTTGACCTCTGGTCAATCCACACATCCGCCCAAGCATCTAAAAACGTCTTTAACCATATTCTCGCACATTCATCCATCCATTATTTGAACACTCATGTGCCCAATAATGAACACATCCAACCACGAATAGGCCATATCCAGATACATCGCATGCCATTACAACGCGGTCATTACAACGACCGCGTTGTTACATCACATACCATTACAACGCAAGTCGTTACAACGACTTGCTGTAGGGGGCGCGCTGGATTTTGGAATAGTATAATTTACTATTCCAACTCCAGTCTGTGCAACAGTAGGGAAGGTGTTGGATTTTAAATCCAACACCTTCTGCCCCCTACAGCAAGTCGTTGTAACAACTTGCGTTGTAATGGTTTGCGATGTAACACCGAGGTCATTGTAACAACCGTGTTGTAATGGCACGCGATGTATCGCATGCGATGTAAACAATGTTTTCCTCCAACCACACACCCATACATTTGTCAACACAATCATCCACCTGTCCATCAGCACATGCAAGCATTTACTTGCACAATAATACTATCATTCAAACACCCGTCCATTCTTCTGCACACTCATACATCGTCACAGTCATCCTTTCAGTAACACTCTTCAATTAATCAACCTGCACGCATAAATATATAATCAGATGACAGGGTGGACTGCCTCGCCCTTAAACCTTTGTTAACAGGTTTAATTGTTGCTCCTCGCCAGTTTTCTGTAACTATTCGATGTAATGACCTTGCAAAAAAAGGGACAGACCTGAGCTGCCCACCACTCACTACTCATAATTATTTTTAAAATTCCGGAGACTTGCAGTCCTCCTGCCAAAAACTATTTCCTAATCGGTCAGTTACAATCATGGCTGATCATAGTTACCAGGGGAAATACCTAAACAGATGGTTTGAATGAAGCAACATGTGGCTAAAAGTTAAGTGACCAGGAAACCATACTTTAATTCCTAGCTTACAATTAGTGTGTATTGGTGTTTTTAAGTAGGGATGGGAACAACTTGCATAATTCCGTGTAGCAAAAAATTCCAAAAGAATACGCAGAATTAGGCAAGATGAATAATTCAGTATTTTGCACTATTTTCTTATTGTAAATATGCCCCCTTGCGTCCAAAATGGATGCAAGGGTGCACTTTGCGGTAAGAAATAGCACTAAACGCAACAGAACATGAATAGTGACCACATCAGGAACTCGCTGAATGTGCACTTGGGTTATGATTTTCCCCCAACATTTAATGCTAGTGTCTTAGCGCAAAACGCACCCTCGTGTCCAAAGTGGATGTATGTAGTTTGCGCTAAGAAAACAGCGCTTACTGCAACGGTACATAAGCAGGAGCACAAGCAACCGCTCAAGCTTGCTAAATTTGCTCTTTCTTCCCCCAAATTACTCTTAATTACGCAAGCAGACATAATCACGTCATTATCAGTAATTCTGTATGAAAGAGCAACATGGAAGTACAAAAATTACTCTGATTACTCCGGCTTAATTAAAATCCCACCCAAGCCTATTTTTAAACAATAGATGTTTCTTGATCCATTGGTGTTGGTGACACGGGGCAAAGGCTCCATGTCTAAGGGTGGAAGATCTTTGTACTGAACAATTTCAGACTAGGGTCTAAATCTATTCTACATAGAATTCCACAACATGAGAAGGGACTGGGTTAAAAAGGTGATTTAAAACATGAATGGCACATATGGACCTTCCACTAGGACGTCATCACTCAGGAAAGGAGTGTTTGCCATTCTTTTTCATAAAGTGTCCTCTTTTCACATAATAGAGGATTCCTTTAGAAGTCGCTAGTATTTTGGGAGAACATGGCAGCTGCCTAAGGTAGCCTGTCAGGAGCGGCGCCCAAGGGAGTGTCGGCATTGCGGAAAACAGTAACGCTTACCTCTTCGTGTGGTATGGGGACAAAAGGAAGCCCCTCTCCTCCTGAGCCTTTGTGGGGTCTATTTTTAGGGGGGTGACTGTCAGCTGAATGGTGGTGGTAAGAACGCTGCTCTGGTTCATGGGCGCAGGAGCACTCCGGGAGCTCTGTGCCATGCAGCGTGTTCTTCCGCAGCGAGGCTGCGACGCGGTCAGCACTGGCAGAGCCAGCATGTCAGTAGGACTGGAGCAGGGAGGTGCAAGGTGAAAAACAGAGGACAGAGCCTGCTGTTACCCTCAGTAGGAAATGGCCGGCAATTAGGAGAGGAAGCCAGAGCCATGCCCTGATGGATACTGGTTGCCAGTAGACTGAGGGTAAGTCCACTATGGAAACTAGTTCCGGATCTGGCATCCAATCATCTCCGCAAAACAGTCGCAGGGGCTATAGACAACTGGGAAGGAAAAACATAGATAAGACTGAGGAGCAGCAGGGAATTCCTCGTGAGTAGCTGGTGAGGATGATTTAGAGAGTGGAAGACGAAGTTCCCTAGTAACGATTAAGGTACCAGTAAGGCAGGTAAGACCTCGGGGTAATACACGCTCATCTAAAGACCCTCAACTTAGAAAATCATTAACAAAGGCGGTAACCTCAGCCCTCCCAAAAGAGAAAAAGGGTTCCCTAGCCACTAAACCTCTCAAAATCACACCTTCATTAAAATCTTACTTTAAAGTTAGGTCTGATTTAAGAAGAGACGCAAAGGAAGGTGAGGGAGGAAGCAGCAGTACACTAAGACAGAACAGTCAGGTGGGTGGGGTGGGGATAGTGAGTGAAACAAGGAGCATGGAATCAGGAATTCTAGGTACCCCTGTAGTACACCCAGCTGTACCCACACAAAATATGTTTTCATGTTTGACAGTGGAAGAGCCAAACCTAGCTGAAGGAAAAACCATAACTGAGAAGAGAAGTGGCTTAGGCGGGACTCCAACACTTGGGGTTATAGGTACATGCAGCGTTAGCTCTACAGGGTGGGATGCAGTCCAGGAAATGTTTGGTCAACTAACGCAGGAAATCAAAGAGCGCTTTTTAATCTCAGAGGCAAACCAAAAAGAGATACAGGTAACCTGCTCCAGCCTAGAGTTGAAGATAGAGAGCATAGCCCAGCCCACACAAGATTTGGAATGTGGGATGCAAGACCTTCAGACAGTGGCCCAAGAGAACACCCAAGAAGTGGTACGTTTAAAGCAGAGAAAGAAGGTATCATCCGAAAAACGTAAAAAAATTGAGAATAGCGCTAGGAGAAATAACATCAGAATTGTGGGGGTGGCTGAAGGAATAGAGGAGATGGATATTAAACCCTTTTAAATAAATCTACTGAAAAGCACCGTCCCACAAAAGGACTCCTTGGTTAATCTTGAGGTAGAAATTCAGTGAGTGCGTAGAGTCACTTTCAAAATGCATCCTGGGTGAAAAAAAATGCAAAAGATTGTGGTGAATTTTTATCCTACACTGTGAAAGAGAACATTCTGGGTTTAGCTTTGAAGGAAAAATCATTGTACACGTTGTGGGCCTCCTTTAGGTTCAGGTCAGATATCTCCAAGGAGGCAGCAGATAGATAGTGGGAATTGGGAAGTAGAATGGAGGAGTTGAAGAGGGTGGGAGCAAGTGTACAACTGAGGTTTCCCGCTATTCTGAAGTTAATGTGGCGGAATAAGACGCATACGTTTCTGGATCCAGAAGATGTTGATAATTTCATAGCGCAGGCTAAGAAGGGGGGGAGTCCAGATAAATGAGTGTAGGTGGAGGAAGATGTTACTGACACTCCCAAGGGGACGAGCTCAAATAGGCTCCAGGAATGCCTAGTTATATAGTTGGGAGGGTTCCCACGGGAGGGAGCACATGTGGTGGGGAGCATGGGGAAGAAATGTAAAAATGTTTTGTGTCCTCAACTCATATAAAAAGATATATATATTGAAAGTACCAAGCGGAAACATTGAGCTTAAGGTAAAAGATGAGTACGGAAAGGGAGGGAAAATGAAATTTAAGTAGGATGCAGGTTCTAGCAATTCTTTGTTGGAACGTAAATAGGCTACGGGTAAAAAAAGGCAACAATTAATCCTACAATACTTAAAAGAGCACAAATCACAAATAATCATGCTCCAGGAAACCCATCTTTTGAGACAGGAATGTAGAGACCTCTTTTTAAAACAAAGATGGGTGGAGAATATGGTTGCCTAAGATTAATCGCACAGTACTAAAGGCGTAGCCCTACTATTTAAAGTAAAATTAGGGGCGGAGTTAGTTTGGCACAGAGCAGACGATGGAGGGCGCTGGATAATTGCTAATATCAGAGTGCACAAAAATCTTTACACTTTAGTGAGCCATTATTGCCCAAATACATATGATGTCACCCCTCTGACTCAACTCTACTCTAATTTTGTTGACTTTAATGCCCCCATCATTTTTGTTGGGGATTTTAATGTTTTACTGGATAACAATCTTGATAGATCCTCGGCATGGATTCAGATCAGTTCCCAAAGATGAGGGCATACTTGCTGGATATGGCAGAAAATCTTAATTTGCATGATGTCCTACTTAGAATAAAAGGAAATTTCAGGGATTACAATTTTTATAGCAAAAAGAATGGTCATTGTTATAGAATAGACTATTTTTTCATGGATAGGAAGGAAATGAAGAAAGTAGTGGAGATACAGCATCTTCCTATCCATTTGTCAGATCACACAGCTATGCTTTTAAAAATTGACCTGAAGGATTTTTATGGTGATAGGAGGTGGACAGTTAATAGAAGGATCTTACTACAGGCAGAGATAGTGGCAAAGATACTGAAAGGCATAGATTAGGTTTTTCCTAGAATATGACATCAGCACCTTTGCATGTAGCTTGGGATGCATATGAGGCATGGTTAATGGGAACTCTCGAAAAAATTATCAGCGCAACATTCGCAATTGGAGGAGGTGCTAAAAGCTAATTTATTGAGCAAGGAGGAAAGGAAAGGGATGTCAGAAGTAGTTGAGGATCTGCAATTAAAGTTTAGAGTTAAGGTAGAGGAGAAGGTGTTACAGCAATGGGAAGCCAGTAGAGCTAGGTATATTGCACATGAGGAATGTTGTGGGAAATTGCTAGCTTAGAAATCAAGGCTGGAAAGGAGTCGGAATTTCATTAGGAAGATCATCGAGGATGACACATTTATGATAACAGAAGAGAGTAGTAAGATTGAAGCTACTTTTAATATATTTTTCCAGGAACGCTATACACAAAATCTTGCAATAAATAAGGAAGAACTGGAACTCTGGCTTCATGAAAAACATCTCCCCAAATTGTCCAACGATCAACAACAATACCTATGTCAAGAAATTATTGGCAGTGAAATCTTGGCAGCAATGAGGAAGTTAAAAAGAGGAAAGGCCACAGGGCCAGATGAGATCCCAAGTGAACTTTATTCCACAATTGCGGATGGGATTATCCCAGTCTGAATTAAGTTCTTTAACTCTATATTGATGGATGGTATGCCAATCCCAGAGTCGTGGAAAGAAGCAGTCATCTCAATAATTCCGAAGCCCAGTAAGAATCCCTTACAGTGCCAATCTTTCCTCCCAATCTCGTTACTTAACAATGACTATAAAGTTTGTACCAGTATCCCAGCAGTCCATTTGAATAACGTGGTGGGGCACATGATACACCAGGATCAAAAGAGCTTTCTGCCTGGGTGGGAGAAACATGAGAGAAGTTAAACTTTGGATGTTCCCAAGGCATTTGATTGCGTCAATTGGCTTTATCTCATGTCTGTTTTGGACCACTTTGGAATGGGTAAGACCTTGATAGATACACTGTATAAAATCTATAGGGCTCCAATTGGACGGATTCTGGTGAATGACAGTCTATCTTCGCCAGTGAGAATAGAAAGGGGGATGAGGCAAGGTTGTCCTGTTTCCCCTATTCTTTTTGATCTTTACATTGAACCTTTTGCCCAAAGTTTAAGATTAAATGAAGCGATAAAACCCTTTGAAGTAGGTGTATACTCCAGGAAAATCTCTTCATATGCTGATGATTTAATGGTTTATACATCGTATGTAACATCTGCTTTGTCACATCTCATGACAGAAGCAAGGAACTTTGGTAGGTTCACAGGATATGAGATTAATGAAAGCAAAACAGAAATAATTACCTGGAATCAGAGTTGTGGGGAAATAAGTGATGCTGAAATGAGATACTTGGGGATAAAAATAACCCAAGATATAGGGATTGAAAAGACGGGCTGTGAGATAGGAGAGTTGCTAAAAAGATGGCAGAATCTTCCACTCTCCATTTATGGGTGGATTAACCTAGTGAAAATGTCTATTTTACCCAAAGTTACCTTCTTGTTCGATAACATTCCATTACTTTTCGATAAAAAGGCTCTTTTGAAATTGCAAGGGAAAATAACATCATTTATTTAGACTAGCAAGGGAATACGCCTTTCCTGGAAGAAACTGAGGAGGAAAGCAGGGGCAGGAGGGCTAGGACTCCCAGACCTACAACTTTACTGTTGGGCCTTTCAGCTAAAAAACAATAGAATGCTTATACTATGCTCAGATATGACCTTGTGGGGTAATGCTCAGGGCAATGCTTTCGGGCTTTTGAGAGAAAGGCTTCTCCTATGCATTTCGGGCCCAATTTATTTTTCTAAAAGGTTAGACTGAAACGTCTACAGGCAGCAGCAAGAACTTGGTATGAGGTCAGATCATTTCTGTGTATTGTCTATTACAGCAGGTTGTCCCCCAAATGGTATTGTCCGTGAACTCTGGATTGTCTGCTTGACAGTCTTGCAAAGCCCATGAAGCAGAGCGGTATCATCAGATGGGCAGAGGCTACCCTTGGAGTACTGGAATAACAAGACATAGGGGGTCATTTCCAGGTTTAAAATCTATCAAGTGAAAGCGTGGCTCAAGATTCAGGGTTGGTTTGGTTCTGGATCAGGGCAAATGGAAATAGATCCCCAAAATCACCAGGTCATGAAGAAGGAAGTGGCTCACTGGTACTAGCATCTACAGATGGCAGCGGACGATAAGATGAAAGTACCATGTTCTGCATGGGACAGATGCTTGCCGGATGCTGAGGTGGTAGAGTTATGACAAGTATCTTTATCTATACTATACTTGGTGGTTAAACCTGCTTCCCTAAGGAAAAATCACTTCTTTACACTCCATAGAGTCTAATGGACCCCAAAATAATTGGCAAAAATAAGGGGAAGTGGAGACTCAAAATGCAAGCAGTGTGGTAGCAGTGAAGTCGACGATGTGCATATGTTTGCTACCCGCCCAAAATTTGAAGAATTTTGGAACGCCGTGGATAATACCAATTCTCACTCTTTGTGAACCACCATGGAGGTAAGCACCGCTTTAATCATGTCTGGGACAGTGCAGAAGGACACAGGAGGTCTCTTTTCCCATGTAAAGGACCGAAATCTGAGCTTTTATTTAATTTTGATTGCAAGAAGGGAAATATGTAAGTTTTGGACCCAAGCCTCTGCCCCTACCTGGCAAGCCTGGAAGAGATCTGGGGTTTTCATCAAGGAAATAGATAGGTGGAGGAAAAACAGGAATGAATAAGGAGGCTTTTGGGAACTGCTGAAGATATGATATGTTATTGCGTCCAATGATTACACCCTCTCAAATCAGTAAGGTTGAGGAGGCTGTGATCACTCGATGTAGCCCTGTAAACTTGATTGAAAATGAGCCTGATTTTGAGCAAGAGGGGCGTTATTGTTGGTGATATGAGGACAAAAAAAAAAGGAAACAAATCTATTCCACATAGAATTCAACAAAGTGAGAAGGGACTGGATTGGGAAGGTGATTTACATTTAAAACACGAATGGCACATATGGACCTTGCACTAGGAAGTCATCACTCAGGAAAGGAGGGGTTGCCATTCTTTTTCATTAGGGATCCTCTTTTCACATTATCAGGATGTGTAAAGATCGAGGTGAGCATTATGTTTTTGTTAAACTTGTGACACAAGGGAAGATGCTGTTGCTAGGTTCTATATATCAGCCTAATAAAGATGAATTTTTAGCTTGCATGTCAGATCCTCACAGATTTTTCCTAATCTAATGTAGTGATCAATGGGGAATGGACCATCATGGTAGACCCCTGTTCTGACAGATAAGGATGGTGCAAGTTGGGCAATTCTAGAGCTAGAGGTGCCCTTAAAGATCTAGTACATGACCACATAATGATGGACGTCTGGAGATTGTTGCATCCCAGATGCAGGGAATAAGCCCTTAATTTCTTCTGTGCATGGCGTCTGGAAGCACATAACACATTTTCTATTGATCTACACAGATGCTTCATCATGTGACATAGTGGAGGCACTCCACAACTCTGATCCCAGAAGGTTGTACACTAGTATCTTTCTATCCTTTAATTTATCAATCAATTAATGAGTGATCTTATAAAGCGTGACTTCTCACCTGTGAGGGTCTCAAGGCGCTGAATGGGGGTGGGTCTGCAGTTCAGTCGAACAGCCAGATTTTGAGGTCTTTTCTGAATTGCGGCAGCGATGGTTATTCCCTGAGGCGCAGAGGCAGGGAGTTCCAGGTCTTCGCAGCGAGGTAGGAGAAGAATCTTCCTACAGCTGTGTTCTTGCAGATCAGTGGGATGGTGGCCAGGGCCAGTTGGGCGTTGCGGAGATGTCCGGTAGGAGTGTATAAGGGGAGGCGGTGGTTGAGGTATGCAGGTCCGGCGTTGTGGAGAGCTTTGTAGGTGTGGGTGAGAAGCTTGAAGGTGATTCTTTTGTTGACATGTAGACAGTGTTTTAATGTTTATTGTTTGGTTCAGAGGAGTTTCCTCTAACTTTTCATAATCTCTTAAGAAATATTAAAGATATACCCTTAGGTTAGGATAAAGCGGTAGTCACTATGCTCACACCTATACGGAGGCACTAAATTTCCCTATTTCATTAATCCATAGTATTCAATGAAATGTGGTATAAATAACACAGATTAGTTAAATTAACATTTGTTTTATTTTTCATTTATTGTGTTCATCAGCACATTAAAGCAAATATGCATATTTATGCAATGCTATTATCAGGATCCAATAATTAATTAAAACATGTTCATAAGTCACATTTATGGTACCTCAAAGCATTTCAGACCCAGCAAGGCCCTTCATCAAAGGAAGCTCGGTTATGTATAGAATTCTGTAAGAAAAAATTAAGCATTCAGAATGGGCAAATCAAACAAAAAAAGTAAATTAACCCAAGTCTTGAGTGACTCAAATCCAGGTTACGTAAACACAGATAAAGCACAATATTAGATTAAATCACACAATTCATATCTGTAGGATAGTGCATGAGCATAGCTCAAAATTGGGATCAGGTGTGTCTCTGTATTCTTTTCCATGTGTGCCTCAGCCAACAAGTTACCATCTTCCATATTCTCCAACCACTCTGTCACACTTTGCTGAAATGATGACTATTCATCTGCACTCCCTAAGTAAATACCTGATATGAGCGTCTACATGGTTAGAGACTGAAAAATACAAACTGTGTTGAAAAAGGGTGGATGGATGTTATATATGCTGATCACCACAACACCTTGAGGGTTAACAATCTGGTTACATATTCCACATTACATACATGGAAAGGGGTTCACAAACTGTTGGGAGTGCACCCCCATGTGCCTACTGAGGCTCCTTTAACACCAATCCGAAATTTAAAATTGGAGGAACGCTTTTTCTTTTGGTAAAATGGTTGGCAGTGGACATAAAAGTATTCAGGAAGTATTATTTGAAGGCCTTCTCAAATCCTTTTATTTCTTTTTGACTTAAACATGGTCTACAACTCTCACTGAGTCAGAGTTACACACAGATATCACACTGCAAAAGGGCAGCACTAGACCCACTTCATATGAGCCGCCAACTTCCACAACGTGGATTATCTGAAAACATCAGGTCAATTTTGGGGGATAGGCTCGAATGGATATGATCTTTTCACTGTCCCCACAGCTGATTTGCTTTTGCAGGATCGACTCCTACAAAATGTTATAGATGATGAATGCCCTGTTATCTTAACACACCACTGGGAAAGCATGCAAGAGGCACCATTGAAATTGAGTTTGTTTTCCAAAAGCTTCACAAATAAATAGCAGTGGACCTCAAAAGGGACATGCAGCTTTAACATAAGTCATAATTTTAATTGTCAGTGGTGTAATGAAACAGACAGCAACATATCACACATTCTATGGTCTTTTCAACCTTCACCCTATTCTAGTCCACAATACACAAAGATATGAACACTTCTTGTGGCTGTAATTTCCAACTGTTGACCAACGTGGCTATAGTACACAACATCTCCCACATTTCGGGGATGAATTTACGCTGGCAAAGTTGGCTTGCTATGTTACTAGTGGTTGCATGTCTGTGTAAACTGAGAAGGTGGGAAACCATAATGCCACACTCTAGAGAGGATTGGTTCGCAGAAACAGTAGTCATAAAGGTCTTGTTCCCAGAGGAGCTGAAAAAGGAAATCCAGAGACAGTAAATTCAAGCAGGGGACAGTGTTATCTTACAAGATATTTCTACAGAGCAAATTCAGATCCTCCATTTGAACATCCTCCATGGGTTATGGCTGCTAAAAAGGAAACTATGGTGTCAGTGGGGAGTGATGGAAAACAGTTGCGAGAAACGGGTCTAATTTCAAGAAATTCACTTGAAACCAACGCATCTTTGAGTTCAAATACTCCAGTATTCTAGACCCCTGACTTTGTGTTATGAATACCTGTCCCTGAGTTAGGGCCTGATTTTGTGTTTGGGGGGTGGGCCACGCAGTCACAATGTGATGGATATACCGTCTGCCTTATTACAGGTAAAATAGGACATAATACACCTGAAATAAAGCAGGCAGGATATCCGTCAAGTTTGTGACAGAGTAACCCATCTGCCAAACTCTAAATCAGGGCCGTAGTATCTTAAGTATTAAGGAACGATGTATTTGCTTGTTAGTTCCTATAATATAAATTTGTGGCCAATATTTTGGGAAGAATGTTATGTACAAAGATGGAGCGGGGTGTGTCCAGAGAGAAGGGCACCATACACCATTCGATTGAAAACTGTTACGTTTGGTACCCATGGCGTCTGTTGGCAAATAAGTAGAGGAGACCCACCTTCCTGTGGTGACCAGTTACCTGCAGACCCAATGCACATACAGTTGCATGTTCTCTCTTGCGCTGCAGAGCCTGCTCACCACACAACCCAACAATCACATGCTGGGCTCTGAAATAGAGTTTCATCATGGCCAATGCACAAATAATTGAGATAACACTGCTGCAAAACAATTCTCTCTGAAAAACCCTAAACTGCACTTTTCATGTATCTCAAGTTCTTTTATCAAATTTCTTTTAACCTTATCTCGGGTCCATTTGGGTCAAATACAGGGCACAAGTCGCAGGTACACGCGGGTAGACAGCGTCTACCCAGTCTTTCCACAAGGTGAACGCCGTCTACCCTGCCATGTGATTGGGCCCCACAGAAATATGCTAAACTTGTCCTGGTGTAATTCTCAGACACCGGGACACATTCAGCAGCACCTGCACATTGTCTGCTTTCATTCAGAGCAGTAACGTGCAGACGGGAGAGGGCATATCAGATTCAGCTGGGCCAATAACAAATGCCGCAGTTATGGGGTCATCAGGCCTCCATTTGTTGGAATATCCTGGCTGAGAGCTATCGGAAGCCTCACACCTAAATGCAAAGAAGGGAAAACAAAGGCACACAGCTTATCACTTCACAGGTACCTGAGTGAGGCATGATTTTGACTTTGTTTAGCCCCTTCATATAAGAGTTATGCATGTACTGTAGGAATATCAGATGTGTTGGTCAGTCCCAGTATTTTACACAAATAATTTAAATACTTATATTTTGTTTTATTTCTTTTATGACGCTATAGCGCTACTCATCCCAATTCAGGGTGTCAGAGTGCTTTACATCGCGTGTAAACATTATACATTGACAATTGTTTAAATAAATGCGCAGGATGTGTTACATAAGACAGTAACAATTTATGAACTACAAGTAATAAAAGGATCTCTATGTTAACAGCTGTAACCCACTTCACCCATTTACTTAAAATAAAAATAAAAATCTGTCTTCTGCGTGTTACATAATGTGCTTTGCAGGAGACACATTAACCCTCTATGCTACTTTGATTCAAAACTAGGACTAGACAAAACACAGATCGCTCCAGCAAATACGTTAACATCCAGAGTGATCTTACCATTATTATTATTATTCCCTGAGATTTATTTGGCACACAAAGATCTCTGCAGCAGGTGTCTTAACCTCATAAGATGTTTACAAATGCAGACTTTGCAACCAATTAAGAAGAACAGATGTACTGCCATGTTTATTTGCGGCAGGGTTTTAAAAAGTAAATGTATAAGCTGAAGCCCAGATTTTGCGTTGGGTTTGCGTCACTTTCTGTGAGATCATGGGTTGTGATGCCACTTCCTGTGATGCCAAATCCATTGCCACATGCTGTGGTGTCACACGCTGTGATGTCACACGCTGTGATGTCACACGCTGTGATGTCACGTGCCATGTCACTTGTATACTGCCTAACTTGGTTACTCCCCCCACTTAAGTTTTTTAGGACTTGTGCCCTTGTGAAATAGATCACAGTCATCCTATTTAATGTGACATTTGCAATGCGCAGGCACAAATACAACATCCACTCTTGCAAGTGAAAAATTTCACGGGAATTTCTGTAGAAATGCAATTTCTACTGTCCGTTCCTACATTCTAAGCCCTGGCCGAGGAAAGCCGGAGCGCGATATGCGCCTGGGGAGTTAGAGAGGGAGGGGAAAAGCAATACTGTGACGTGGCGGCCGTAGGGCGCCATATTGTCATCTGTGTGAGGCATGGCCGGGGGAAGAGCACTTTTACCAACATCTCGAAAGAGAAAGACCACCACCTGCCCTAGTACTTGAGGTTTCAGGGTGAGCTGTCACAAAGGGGCAAGCGGAGAAAAGAAAAACTGGAGATATGGATAAGGGCAATTTGGGAGAGGTAAAGAAGAGTAGTGGAGAATGGAGGCAAAAGTCAATTCAAGGAGGAGGGCCTGGTCCAAGGACGTGCTGGCTTATCAAGCAATTGGTGGATTCCTAAACGAGGATCACAAGGACACATGTTAAAGTGGGAAATGATGATTGGGTTTGCTTCAGGGTTAGGTCACA
This sequence comes from Calotriton arnoldi, assembly GCA_963921515.1. Classification (NCBI taxonomy): domain Eukaryota; kingdom Metazoa; phylum Chordata; class Amphibia; order Caudata; family Salamandridae; genus Calotriton; species Calotriton arnoldi. The sequence goes on along the minus strand of CAWUFW010021088.1, from coordinate 92,271 downwards.
AGTGGGTGAGAAGTTGGGGTGGGAACAAGGCACAAGTCCTAAAAAAAGAAGTGGAGGGACTAACCTAGTTAGGCAGTATGAAGGTGACATCACGGCGCATGACATCCCGGCACATGACATCTCACGTGGCATCACAGGAATTGACACCACAGGAAGTGGCATCACAAGAAGTGACATCTGATCTTAAGCCCGCACATATATGTTTAACAGGTCTATCATGAGTACATTTGAGCGCATTTTGAGTAAACATGCAAACCCTCCTTATTTCGGCAGAAGATTAAAACTTTTGTAAGCTACACATAAAACAATGTTGCCTTTTGTCATCGTAAAGCTTCGTCTACCCAAGGATTGAACAAACTAACTCTACCGCCAGCCTACCTGACCAGTGATAATATTCCATTTGCAGCACATTACCATGTAGATGTGATTGCTTTAGCTGCTTGCGCTCTCCGGAAGTGAGACCACTCTCCTATGCAAAGTATTCTTACACAGCTTTACTCACCTGCACTCATTTTCAGAGATTGGAGATCATTTTTTGTCAACAGACCATGACCCAAAGCAAGAGAGAAAGACAGAGAGGGAAGAAAGGAGAGAGACAAGAAAACAATGATGAAGGCGGAAAATAGGATAAAAGAACAACAAGCAAGATTAAGCAATTTTAGGGTAGTGAAAAAAATAGGTTATGATTAACTTGCCATTCAGCAAGGGGACCCTAAGAAAGGATTACCACATAGGCGGAGGATAGTCTGGACACCTTCAGCCTCTACTGTAGCATCCAAGCGTCTGACAGGGCACTCCGACACTCCATTCCTGTGAAAGCGGGTAAGACTGAATACGGGGCCACCAATACTGGGCTTACTCTGACTGAAACACTACAGCGCGGAGGCACTTTGACTTTGTCTAAGCCATCATGGAACTTCTAAGACTTAAACTCACTAGCGGGGCCTAGCTGGAATGCCGCCTCACATAAAAAGGGAATAACCTCGATCCTTTTACAGGGAATTGGAACTCAAGAGCTGATTTAAGGAAAGCTACTGTGCCTGCCTTCAGAAGACTGCGTATATTATTTGCACACAAAATACGTGGGTGGATGTACAGGAACGCCAATGCACCACCAATGTAAAACCTACCTGACGCACGGTAATGCAAGGCAGCACAATGGGCTCCCTTGCGTATTCCCCCATGCCACGCAAAAACTATCCTATGAGGCTATTTCCTCTTTGTATGTATGCTGCAGAATGCAGCATACATGCAAAGAGGAAATAATGAGGAGAAATGAACATATTTCTCCTTGTTACTCTAGCCTCGGGTAGATTCACCAGTTTGGTGCAAACCTATCTTTACAAGTGTTTGTAAATATGGGTTTGCATCAAAATACATCGATGGATGCACAGGAACTCCCTAGCACCACCCATGTAATGCCTACCTGACGTAAGGTAACACACGGGATTTGTGTGGTACTGTAAATCCCAAAGTAGATGTAACATCAGGGTTGTGCCAGAAAAGTGACTCAACCCTGACGCAAAATCTGGGCCTCAACGTACGCATTTTAATTTTTTTAACTCTGCCACAAAGAAAGTGTCAACAAGGAGAAAACTGACAGTAAATCTGTTCTGCTTAATTGGTTGCAAAGACTGTATTTTAAAATGTCTTATGGGATTAAGGCACCTACCTGCTGCAGAGATCTGTGTTCCCAGTGAATCTGAGTGAATAATAATGTGCAATACACATCATGTAACATGCAAATGACAGATTTTATTTTATGTACATAGGTAAGTGGGTTACTGCTTTGAACACAGAGATTCTTATGTTACTTGCAGTTGCAATGTAATCCTTTTAATATAGCACATTGAGCTATGAAAGATATGTGACTTCTACACCTTGTAACCCCCCACTGTTTTATGTAACACACCCTGTACATTGATTTACAAACTTATATGATTATTGTATATGTAATATGCATGTGTCATGTAGAGCGCTCTGACACCCTGCATTGGGATGAGTAGTTCTATACAAGAAAAAATAATGGTATTTAAATTATTTCAACGCCTCCTCATTGATAGTAAGCGCTGTATAAATGCAATTTATTTTGTGTAAATAAGACCAACACATCTGACATTCTTACAGTGCAAGTGTATCTCCTAAACAGGGACTGAACAAAGTGAAAAGCTGCCTCTCTGCTAACAAGGTGTGAGCCTTTATTTCCCCTCACTGCATTTGCATGTAGGTGTGAGGCTCCTGACTGCTCCCATGCAGGAGACTTGAACAAAAGGAGGTCTCATGACCCCTCAGATTTGGCCTTTGTTATGGGCCCAGCTTGAGTCTGAAATAAGAGAGCCCCTCTCTTGCCTGCACGTTGTTGTGTATGGAAAGCAGACAACATGCAGGCTCTGCTGAATGTGTCCCTGTGTTTGAAAATTCCACCAGTACGAGTTCAGCAAATTTTTCAGTGGGGCCCAACTTCTTGGCGGGGTGGACAGTTTCCACCCTGTGAAAATAGTGGGTGGACTCCGTCCACCCGCGTGTACCCCTGACTTGTGCCCTGGGTGGGAATGTTTGCGGGAGAGGTGTTGGGTTAGCTTGAAACTGTTAGTGAAGTTAGCAGAAAAGAATGTACAGCTCGGCCGAAGGGTTAGGGTCTCTGCTTACTCCCACTAAAGCAGTCTTTGGCACTCAAAGCAAGCAGAGTGGTGATCATTTCCTCCCAAATGTTTTCATCCAACGCAAGCAAAATGTGGTCTGTTTAACCTGGCTGTTATGAAATAGGAAGTCAGGTTTTTTAGACATTTAACCAAACACAATCCTCAAAAGGTATGTACAAGATGTCACAACAGTAACCAGAGAAGTATGAGACCATCAAGGAATTCAAATCACCAGTTCATCTTGACAACTACGAACATCAACACTGGCTGTCTGTTTTTACTGTAATCTAAGCCACAAATGAATAGAGCTCTGGAAATGTAGAAATGCAAATCTAAGTAACACATTTGGAAAGTGGATGTGCCGTAATGGCCAGAGCATCTGACTTTGGAACTGGGGACCTCGATTCGAGTCTCGAGTCGGGTTAACATCCTGTGATTGTGGGCCAATCACTTAAACTGCCTGTGACTACAAAAAATGAATGTGTCCTTGTGTAATGTAACTGGTGTTCATGTAAAGCGCTCCAATACCTCCAGGTAGAGTAAGCGCTATATAAAAAATGTAAAATAAAAACGAACAATTGAATAACTTTAATAAAATAAGATGTCAAGCTTAGATGAGACAATGCATAACTGGTTGATCAAAATTAGGTTTCGAATGGGGCGTGGCTTGATGCGCAGTGAAGATGGCTGCCTTGAGCTCTGCGGGATGGATCTCTGGTGCGGACGCTCAAGTTGGAATGCTTGTCGGGTGATTTTCGATCACCTTTGGACGGCGGAGCGGTCCGTGAGCACTGGAGAGTTTTTTTTGTGCTCCGAACCTTCTTTGGAAGACCGTTACACGCGTTGTGTTTCTACCGCAGCAGTGCCCTGAAATGGCAGCCGATATTGCAGCTACGTCATGGCAAGCAAAAGCTGATGCCAGTTCCTAAGATCCTCATGTAAGATTAAGCACAGTGTGGAGGACCGCAGATTAAATTTCCTACAGAGACAGAGGTACTGTGTGCAGCAGTTTTAAATAATTAGACCCCAGGTCTTGGAATATATATTTACAAGTACCGGGAGTGCTTGATTTTTTTATCAATGGAGACTCAAAAACGGCGGCAGCTGAAAGGAACCTCATTGCGTTGTGCAGTTCTTACTGACAGGTTCTATAGTGCCAATATCGGCAACACTCACCAGCCCTCATGCAGCAACATACAGGTAACATAAATAAGCAGACAAGACAACTTTTTGCTGGAGAAAATTGCTGCAGGTTTATTAGCATACCAACTATGCCAACATGGTGGGTTATCTTACAGGCGATCCAAAGGCAAGCCTCCCCTCGCGGCCTACCACCTGATGGGCCAACTTGCATCGTGGCCTTAGCCAATCGGTGCTTAGCGGTTGTGGTGAGGGGATAGCTCCTCCCACTTCCGGTGAACCGTCGGTCCACCCCCTTACTCACGCCCCCCCCCTACGAGGGGCGGAGCGTTCAAGCGACCCCCGGTTGTACAGGTTTCCAACCGCCCGTAGGACAGACGGGGCGCCGTCGCATCTCAGGGTCCACCGCGAAGACTTCCTGGGGATATTAGGCCTCAGCACCCTTTGTGCTCCTGAAGAGGGTACCCCTGAGTACCTTTCCGCCTCTGGATCGCCCTGTAACTCCGCCTGCAACACAAACAAGAGATTAGAAATTCCTTCCCTCCCCCCCCATCCCCTGAACACCGGGTAAGCGGTAGGGAGGGAACGGCGTCAGGGGTGCGAGGAAAGAGGCCGCTCGGTGGGCGGGGGAGGAACTTATACCTCTCCCCTTCCCCCACCTCAGCCGGAAGTAACGAGCGGGACCCCGAAGGGGTCTCCAGACACTAGGCTGTCCAGTGTGCCATCCTGTGGCACTAAAGGGGCCGCCCTCTTATGAGGGTCCCCTTCGGGGACGTCGGTCAGCCCACATAGTGCCAATATCGGCAACACTCACCAGCCCTCATGCAGCAACATACAGGTAACATAAATAAGCAGACAAGACAACTTTTTGGTGGAGAAAATTGCTGCAGGTTTATTAGCATACCAACTATGCCAACATGGTGGGTTATCTTACAGGCGATCCAAAGGCAAGCCGCCCCTCGCGGCCTACCACCTGATGGGCCAACTTGCATCGTGGCCTTAGCCACACTGTGCTTAGCGGTTGTGGTGAGGGGATAGCCCCTCCCACTTCCGGTGAACCATCGGTCCACCCCCTTACTCACGCCCCCCCCTACGAGGGGCGGAGCGTTCAAGCGACCCCCGGTTGTACAGGTTTCCAACCGCCCGTAGGACAGACGGGGCGCCGTCGCACCTCAGGGTCCACCACGAAGACTTCCTGGGGATATTAGGGCTCAGCACCCTTTGTGCTCCTGAAGAGGGTACCCCTGAGTACCTTTCCGCCTCTGGATCGCCCTGTAACTCCGCCACAGCCCTGGGTGTGGCGACCGTCGCAGCCAGGGCCCCCCACCAAGGCCGGCATTCCTACTTACATCCTGCTGTTTCCAGGGCCACCTCCAGGTCCAGCAAGAGCAAGTCCCACACTGGACAGGTGCACCCCATCCTCATAAAGACTCCCTGTGGACTTTGGCGTGCTATGAACCCTAAACCGGTCCCAGGATGCTTGTTTCCGGTCCCAGGAAGACGCTTGCTCACCGTACCACAGGCCATGCCTGATCCCGAGCCCCCATTGCTCCGTGACTCTGTTTATGGCATTGTTAATTCGCCTGAGTGAGGGTTCCTCGGCAGCCCCTAATCAGGCCATCGCCGTACTACCAGTGGGGTTAACTTTGTCCAACATGACCCCCCAAGCCCACAACCCGTTGCATAACTTACGCCAGCGGGATTCATTTATGGCCGCAGTGTCCTCCTACCCAGACCAGTCAAAACATTGCCTACCAGGGTAGTACCAAACTTGGGTGGGGAGGAACCCCCCCTCACTTAGACTGTGCCAGCCAGGCAGCCCGCTGGTCCAGCGCCTGCCTGAGACCCCCAAACCTACTGACTCAGTAGTGTGCCGCAGCTTCCTTTGCAAGCTGCCCCTGCGCATGCATGGGCCTCCCACCCAACGTAACACAGTGGTGCAACCCCCAAGCTTCCATTTCTTGAATTCCGCCCGTCGTGCCACTCGCAGGACGCACAGGCGGCCCTAAACCCAGGACATAGGTGCTGGCAAAGTGAAGAAGGCCTGTTGCTGGCCTATACTAAGCACTGCACTCCCTATTATACAATTACTCCAGCTCACACCTAGTTGTAACAGGCACTGCACCCCCGGAGGGTTATCTTTGACCCCCCCCCCTAGTTCGCATGTCCCCTGTTGCTTAACTTACTCGTTGTGGCCTTCACTCCGTGAAGCAGGCCCTCTGCCCCGGAAGAGTCAAGTCGACCCCCCCCAGCTGAAAACCAGGACGTTGGGAGGGGCGTACCCCCCACCCTAGTCTCTGCTGCAGCTGCCTCAGGAAGCAGTTCCAGCACATACCTGGGTGTCCCACCCTACACCCCTGATGGGAGTACCACACCGTCCGGAATTCCTGGGCCAAAACTGGGGCAAAGTCTCGTTGTTGGCGGACAACTCACAAGGAAATTTGCTTAGCAGAAACAAGTGGTAGTATGCCATGGTTCTGGGTCTGAGGACATGGGGTAAACCTAAGAGCAATGTAGCTACACCCCCTTATTAAGGATGCAAAATGTGCTCTTGTAGTTGTCCGTAATTGATCCAACCCCTCTATTTCAGCACTATCGAGGCAACAGCACTCTCATGGGAGGGACACACTCCGCCCCAGCCTGACAGTGCCCATTAATGTGTAGCCCCATACCCTGAGTTTTTCACTGCAGGTATACCAGGAGTATGCTCAAACTTCTAGTTTACTGCCTAGTGCACCTCGCACCCTCCCAGTTAATTCTTCACCTTTCCGTTTCTTGCTACCAAGTTTAAATGACATTCCCCGCCCAATAACGGGTGAATAAAAGGAAGCATAGAACGGCAAGTGCTTGTCCCCTTCCACACCCTCTGTGTAGAGCTCTGGACTGCTATGACACGCGTAAAAGGCCTAACCGTCATGTATCCCAGTTCCTCTTGAGATCCACATCCGCTAGGAAGCTGCTAAGCTCCCTATCTGAAGTGCCTTGTAGTTTTGCCCGAGTCAAACCACAGCCCCAACTGAACGTACTGCTGCTGGCCCAGTCTAACGCTAAGCGCCGCCTGGCCCCTACTGCGCCTGCCCCTAGACCGGACCTTGACCTTTACTTCCTGTATGTTAATAGGGGGACTATTATATGACAGGTCAATGACTTTGCTGCCGTCAAATGTGCAGACTACTATGGAGCCTCTTGTGGTCTTTCCTTTTCTGGTTGGCACCAAATACTGCCTGCCACATACCACGCTCTACCGTAGATCTATCATGTACTTCTGCCATACCTCCTAACCTACGCCATGCATACATCAATTAGCGGTAGCAGCATACCCCCAAAGGGCCGATATCCTCTCACACCGCATCCAGAACACTTTCCCCAATCCGATGCTAATCCTGTAAAGTGGGGATCCAAAACTTGATCACAGTGCCACTACCAATTGTTCGTTACTATTTTACTGCCTGCGTCAGCTGGATGGCTAGAATGTAGCTTGGATGCAGAGGGAATATCCCCCACCCACGTGCAGCATATTACTGTACAGCCCTGTCCCCATTCCCCAGGGTGCAAATAGTACCAATGTGAGTGGGCCAAATGACAACAGCGTCAAGTCTAAGATTCACAGGATCCAGCCAGGACCCCTCTGCCTTACTGCTTGAACCTAGCTACTTCACACACAGCGCACATGCGTGCCCTTCAAGTAGAAACCAGCCGAACCAATCGCAGCCACTCATGCAACGACACAACAATACCTGGCCAGAATGTGCCAATATGTGTCTAAAGACATTAAACAAGTAAAAGGCTTTATTGTATCAGCCCGATCAGCAGTGTAGTCAGAGCAGAATGGACTAGGTGTGGGCCAGAACGGAGGAGGTATATGAGAGGCTACTGCCGGCCCCAAGGTCTGTGCAACTTGCTGCCGCATCACCATAATGCCAATGGCCCCGAGTCTAAGAAAATGGTGATGTTGTGATACAACTTAAGTTAATGTGTGCAGAGTTAAATCCGTCAGTTCATAGTTCAAGCACATGTGTAGTTCCACTGTCAAGTGTGTATCCTGTGACTCTTTTGGGAGGGTGAAAGTAGAGTGAGTCCTTCCCCCTGCATGTTACAAAACACTATTGTATAACACGTATACTAGTCTGTGGATAAAAGCATGACAGTCATCCATGTACCTCACACTTAGACAACATCCCTTCTAACACACCGTGTTGAGTAACTACTCATGTTCGTCTCTTGTACAAGTCGTCCCCGTTTGCCTGGCACTCGTTGGACCAAAGGAAGCTTTAACAAGCACCCTATACAGATGTATATATCATGTTGCGCAACTTGGGACACTATTACTTCCTCACTATGTACTTCCAGGCATGGAAATACTGCCAAAGTGAATAATGACATGCCAACTTGCAGCCTGTAACATGGCCCAGGGTCCAGTGTGCAACTACTTTGGGGGAGGGGGGGACCCCTCCCACGCCTGGGTCTTTAACTTCTACTGGTTGGCACCAAATCCTGCCTGCCCCATACCACGGCTCTGCCGATGCTCTATCAGTTACTACTGGCATACCTCCTGGCCTGCCGCATGCCTAACTCAGTTAGTGGATAATACGTTTGTGACTATCCCCTATGCTACGTGCCTGCCCCGCTTAGATGCACTTCGGAGCATGTGGCCAAGAGCATTGAATGTCTATAGCCATGAAAACATAATAAGCCGCGCAATGAACCAAGGACATACCTAAAATGTCTCTTGAAGTAACGCCCTTGGATGACGTCAGGCAGGCAAAATGCCAGAGACTTCGGCTGCCACCAGCAGCCCTCAATGTCAAACGGACCAACGTGTCCTAGAACAGCCCCTTGGATGTAAACCAAGCAAATCCCCCAACCTGCTTCCACCTGGTCCTGAACCAACACATCTGCATCCCCCTTCCGGATGACGACCTATGTGCTTCATGTTTTCCGGCTTTACTGCTAAGTGTCCCAGATCATGCACTGCTATATCCAACCGATTACCTTCTTTCTCTGACCACAAGTGAAAGGATGATGTAATCACCAAACCCAATGTAAACCTAAAATGGAAGCAGAACTTGTCAGGAGACATTCAACCTCTTCAAGCGCAGCAAACGTGGCAATCTAAATTACAGAGCTGACAAGCCTCTATTTAACTTGAACTTGAAGTGTGACACATGAGGCAATCCAGGCCCCCCAGGCTAAAAGGATGGCTTCGGCAGAAGGCAATAGTCAACAATGATCTTGAGTTACTCAGTGCCTGTTGTAGTGGTCCTCTCTAAAAGCCAGACAGTGCCACCTAGTGGCAGACTGTCAAAGGCGCCGGTGGTGACGATTAAGTGACGGAAGATAACTTCCTGAAAAGTCCTCCATATACCCCAACAATGAGGACCAGACAAGTCTTCTACCATTCCACCCCTGTGGTTACTCATCCTGTCACCTAGGAGCTGTGGCCAGCCAGGACTATTGACTTTGTCGCTGTTTGGTAGTTGCATAAGGTAATTAAGCAACAACTGTGCTATGCCCTATTCAAAATGCCACCTGCAGGTAATACATTTTTTATTTTTCGTGCCCTCCTGTGGCCTAATGATTCTGACCAGACCCCTTGCTCTCTTTATAAAACATTAAACTTTGTTAGCCCCGAAAACTAGATAACCAGGTGTTTGTGAGGCCTTACAAGTACTGAAAGGTTCTGAGCAGTACTGCGAATACCAACCGTGCTGCAGTCTGCCCATGAGTTTATAAAGGTATCAAAATTAGAAATCCCTGGCAGCCCGAGGTTTGCTGCTGTGGAAACTTCTGTGGCTTTGCCTATGGGTCACCAATTTTGATGTGCCCGGATATATTTTGCACAGCAGGTGAAAGGGATTCAACAATATTTTATTAAAACAACTCTACTAGCTGAACTTAGTAACATAATACACTCCCACGCGCCCTATTAGAGTGGATACATACACATAGCATGCTAGTATCAAATGTCTGAGTTAATTTTGCCACTTGTATATATGTAATTAACCACTAGTACATATATACAAAAGTACTATAATACATAATACTATAGTACGATAAGCTCGCCCCCCTTTATTACCAAACTCTGCCGCCCCCATATTCGTTGAAACGTCACACCTTATTACACTGAAATTAGGAACATGTCCCACATGGCTTTGTAAAACCTTGGCAGCTATGCAAGATTATTGTAACTGCAACTCACAGTACACTGGTTATCCTGCTATCGTTGTGAAGCTCCCTGGTGCCTCCGGGCCAAATTTGCGCTCTCCAGGAGGCTGTAACTATAATGCCTGCTTCAAGTAATAAAAGTGTGTATCGCTGGACTTATTAAGGCAGGGGAGAATTATGTTTGGGTCCCTCCCCTGCTGCATTCAGTTTCCTATTGCAATCAAGGTAATAATCTGACGCTACATGAATGAAATAGTCGTCATGTAATCCCAATGTACCCAGGTCGGTCACGTGCTCTCCGGCCGCGCAATGTGGCTAAACTAAAGCAACAGCCATATGAAACCGGAAAGGCGATGGCCACCTTGCGTGGAGGAGGAAAACAGACTCAAGCTGGCTTGCGCCGCACACTGCGCACGCCACTCACTTCAGCGAGCTAAACTGCAAAGGCCCCCCAAGCAGCAGCTGCCCTAGGATTGAGCAAGTCTGGAGTCCCTGCACAGGGTGCACTGCTCTCCGCTGCCCGTGCACTGCGCTTGCTGTGCACACCCACTGCCCAAGTGGCCACCTTCTACCAAGCAGCCCATCCCTGTTAGAGTGCAGGACCAGAAACCCCGAAAATGCCACACCTAAACTCCAAATCCATCATTTTCCTCCCCATATATCTAGGGCAGCTAACCCAGCATCTACGTCCAGGAATAAGTGTAAATATGTGTACTTCACTTGGGTGACAGCAGAGAAGACTGAACCTGAGCACTCGCATTCATAAAGTAACCAAGGCGATCGCCGTATGTGCCCCCAGGTAAGCTACTCAGCTTCTAACCCTTGGCAATAACGTTTCGGTTTTTGGAATCCGCATTCTAGTCGGGACTCGCTCCGCTTCACATTACCCAAATGATCGAGAAGAGCCGTAGCCTTCTGAATGCAGCATGAAGGACACTGGGAGGCGTTCCTCCGTGCCATCAATTCGAAGATGCTTCGACCGAGGAGTCTGTTATTCACCGCAGACCATAAACAACACCCGCCTCGTAACAGGATTTAACATGCATCATGCCCACAGTAGCATGTTCGAAAACAAGGTAATTACAAACTTAAACGCGCAACATTCCTGTTGACTGCAGGATGGGACACATGCACCGCCTCTGTCCGTTGTGGATAGCAACCCACTGCTACGGAGAGTTACATAACATCATTTACCTTGCCGACTGCCACTGCCTAAGATTCTTGTGATATTTTTAATTTAAACCCACCGTGTCCAGTGTTTAAGATCGTAAGTCGCGCCCTGATTGCAGATTGCCACCGGGATCACTATTTTGGCAAGCGTCGGAGCCCCCACGCGGCATCGGGAAGCATGCGACCGACCACTCGGTGCATGGGAGGTGCCCAACCAGTGGTACACCCGAGACCGGGCCAATTGAGATTAGGTTGCACGCTAAAGCATATGGTGCCGCCCGCTTGTATACGTGACCCAGCGATGACGGGAGGAGTAGAGAAGAATTGCGGGCTGTAAGCGCCCATTGCCGCACTGAGCCAGGTGAGGCTACCGGTGATGTTCCCGGAGAGACGCCCCACGTCGTAGTCCAACAGCTAGTGCACCGCGCGAAGGAGGGAACCCTAAGCAGAGGCTGCTCCCCCCCCCCCGGGCCCCTACACGACCGGACACTCCGGGCCTAGGGCCCCTGCGCCACGTGGCAGAGGCCCCCAGATGGCCTAGGCCGGGAGAGCGCCAAATTCTCATTCCCCTCTAGCACCCTCCGCAAATGCAGTATTTGCCATGAAGAAATAAATGCAAACCTGGCGAGAAACACATTGTTTGGCTACACTTCTGGGTGAAAATTACTTTACCAGCATGGCATGTATTGAAAACCGTTTACACAAGGATGCCCACCAGCCTGCCTGACCCTGTCCCTCGGCACCGGTTCACTGGGGCATTCCAGCTCTGCCCTGCATATGCTAATTGTGTGGCCGCAGCCACCCGCGCCTCCGCCAGCCCGCCTGCTCCCGGTGGTACCTAACTCAGGACACGCGGCAGGCTCGCAGGTCACCCCAGGCAGCGCATCCTCCGGGCGGGTGGGCCAGCCTCTAAGCCCGATTTGCCTGATGCGGCCCCCCCCCCCTGGCCGAGATACATGCCCCCGCAGGGGGAAAACCATAACGGGAGCGCTGCCCCCTCCCCCACAACTCCCAGAACGCACACAGTGCTTGGTCGAGCTCCTGCGGCGGTGCGGGCTCGCCTGCTGCGCACCGCAAAACTAACCTCCTGTCCCCACTCGGGGGCCGGGGCAACCCGACGGAGTGCAAGGGCCCCCTACCCATGCCTGTTGCCGCGGCCTGCTGCCCTAGACAGACCGCGTGGGCGAAGGCCACAGTACTCCCTCCGGGACGTCCACACGAAGCGGGGAGATGATTGCGCCGGATTCGATCCCTGGGCCTGAAGCACTCAGTGGTGTCGTATCCACAGTGCTACGCCAGGCACGATAAGACGCTCGTGACGAGCCTAAGGGAGCTGCCCCAACTTCCCCCCCACCAAGGCGGCTCTAGAGCATGGCTGGGCCGCCCTGCTCTGTGTACAACCCTTCATGGGGAGACCAGGCGGGAGGTGGGGGGTCAGATGGCATCACTCACCGTGTGCAAAATCGGCAGCTCCCAGGGGACACGTCCACACGGCGTCAGGGGTGCGAGGAAAGAGGCCGCTCGGTGGGCGGGGGAGGAACTTATACCTCTCCCCTTCCCTCACCTCGGCCGGAAGTGACGAGCGGGACCCCGAAGGGGTCTCCAGACACTAGGCTGTCCAGTGTGCCATCCTGTGGCACTAAAGGGGCCGCCCTCTTATGAGGGTCCCCTTCGGGGACGTCGGTCAGCCCACAGACTTGTCAATGAGATACAAATTCAGTGCTTGATATTTACCACATATTATCCAGAAGTTACTAGTTTTTCTGCTGTTTGGCAATAATTCTTTTCTAATAACCAGCAAAATTTCAGTGGATTTTTCACTCAAAATGGTGGCACTGGTGCTTCTCTCCTCATAATTAATTCCTGCGTTGCTTTGGTGTGTGCTCCCATTTCTTATTGTTTTCTATAGTCTGGTGGTCAAACACTGCTTAATACACTCTGTTTATTCATCCTCCTAATACATGCTTGATACCTCAGCCAGTGATTTGCAGTGCATAGACAGAGATTCTCTCCGCATAGCAGCCAGATTGTTTATTCTGGTTTCCGTGGCTCATTCATATTGCCTTGCCTGCTCTTCTGAGACTATATTAAAGTTACCTGATCGTGGTCATGACGGTACGTGAGTAATTTGGAACATTCCATTCCAAAACATCTTTCTTTAATATATTTGCTTACAGCAGATTGCATATCTTGCTTCTAATTTCAACATACATTACCATCGTCCACACGAGCGAACCCAATGGCAGAAGGTACGTGCAGTAACATTAAAGACAGAGACTCCAAAGGGACCCTGAAACGTTCCAAACACTCTCCACCTATCCCGGAATCACCAGTTAAAAGCAGTCATGACTCTGCTTCAACTCTAGAGGCTATATTACTTAAGCTCAACACGGTACATGCCATAGCTCAAAGCACCAAAACCAATACGGATTTACTTCAGATGGAAGTGGCAGGGAATCGTAATGACTTTAAAGAACTTTCAATACTTGTGTCTAATGCTGAGACAAGAATAAGCAATGTGGAAGATTACACGAATAAGTAAGCAAAACACATCCAAAATCTGGAACGCTCTATCGCATCTTTAAGGAGAGATTTAACAGACCAGGAAGATCGTAATCGGAGAAGTAATCTACTTATTTTGGAGTACCGGAGGGGATTGAGAATTCTGCTCCTTTAGTGATTGACTTCTTGATTACTTGGATCCCAAATGTTCTGCATCTCTCTTTCAAAAAAGACTTTGAAATATAACGAGCTCACAGAGTTCCAACTTTTAAACCTAATAATATGTCCTCCCCAAGACCGTTGATTTTCAAACCAATACAACACCAACACACAGATCAAATCCTAGCACAAATGAGGAAAATTAAGACTATTCAATGGGAAGGTCACAAAATTTCTGTTTCGCAGGACAGTGCCAGAGATACCGAAATCCGTCGAAAAGGCTTCCTTAATCTGCGTAGAAGGCTTACTGATATGGGCATTCCATACACTTTCTCTGGCCCCTCAAGGTTCCGGATAACCTTCAAAGGTCACCCACAGATCTTTTATGAACCTGCAGAGCTCTCAACATTTTTGGATAATCATTCTGAATCTCAGATGGACTTGGACTCTCTACCTGCTACTTCACGTTCCTAGCCATTCATATGGACCTTATCTGCTCCTTACTCTTCCATGATAAAACGTATCTTTTTTGTCGCTCAATAACATTTGGTTATATCTTTGCATATTCTACTAATTACAAGATTTTATGTAGCTTGTTCTAATTATTCTAGGTTGTTCCTTCTATATATTAGCAAAACCAAAGGGGATGATGGACGGAGTGTTGAACATTGCAAGCACTCACCCCCAGTCAACTGATCTGGGTTTAATCCACCATCATTCTTTAGCTCACTCCGCCACCCCAGTTCAGACATGGCCATATGCAAATCAGTCTGACCCTGTGCCTCATGGGAACAGTCCAGCCCGAACTGCCAAGCCATGTCTTCCCTGGACCAGAAACAAGCATCCTAGGACCGGTTTCTGGCTTACAGCCGTCATCAGCCAGGCTATCTTGAATCCAGTGGCAAAGTGAGCAAGAGACCCACGTCTGGGCATACCCTGCCAACTTAGGGCGAACATAGCAAAACCAAAGGGGATGATGGACGGAGTGTTGAACATTGCAAGCACTCACCCCCAGTCAACTGATCTGGGTTTAATTCACCTTCTTCTTTAGCTCACTCCGCCACCCCAGTTCAGACATGCCCATATGCAAATCAGTCTGACCCTGTGCCTCATGGGAACAGTCCAGCCCGAACTGCCAAGCCATGTCTTCCCTGGACCGGAAACAAGCATCCTAGGACCGGTTTCTGGCTTACAGCCGTCATCAGCCAGGCTATCTTGAATCCAGTGGCAAAGTGAGCAAGGGACCCACGTCTGGGCATACCCTGCCAACTTAGGCGAACATAGCAAAACCAAAGGGGATGATGGACGGAGTGTTGAACATTGCAAGCACTCACCCCCAGTCAACTGATCTGGGTTTAATCCACCATCATTCTTTAGCTCACTCCGCCACCCCAGTTCAGACATGGCCATATGCAAATCAGTCTGACCCTGTGCCTCATGGGAACAGTCCAGCCCGAACTGGGGTGGCGGAGTGAGCTAAAGAATGATGATGGATTAAACCCAGATCAGTTGACTGGGGGTGAGTGCTTGCAATGTTCAACACTCCGTCCATCATCCCCTTTGGTTTTGCTATGTTCGCCCTAAGTTGGCAGGGTATGCCCAGACGTGGGCCCCTTGCTCACTTTGCCACTGGATTCAAGATAGCCTGGCTGATGACGGCTGTAAGCCAGAAACCGGTCCCAGGATGCTTGTTTCCGGTCCAGGGAAGACATGGCTTGGCAGTTCGGGCTGGACTGTTCCCATGAGGCACAGGGTCAGACTGATTTGCATATAGCCATGTCTGAACTGGGGTGGCGGAGTGAGCTAAAGAATGATGATGGATTAAACCCAGATCAGTTGACTGGGGGTGAGTGCTTGCAATGTTCAACACTCCGTCCATCATCCCCTTTGGTTTTGCTATGTTCGCCCTAAGTTGGCAGGGTATGCCCAGACATGGATCCCTTGCTCACTTTGCCACTGGATTCAAGATAGCCTGGCTGATGACGGCTGTAAGCCAGAAACCGGTCCCAGGATGCTTGTTTCCGGTCCAGGGAAGACATGGCTTGGCAGTTCGGGCTGGACTGTTCCCATGAGGCACAGGGTCAGACTGATTTGCATATGGCCATGTCTGAACTGGGGTGGCGGAGTGAGCTAAAGAATGATGATGGATTAAACCCAGATCAGTTGACTGTTGTGAGTGCTTGCAATGTTCAACACTCCGTCCATCATCCCCTTTGGTTTTGCTATGTTCGCCCTAAGTTGGCAGGGTATGCCCAGACGTGGGTCCCTTGCTCACTTTGCCACTGGATTCAAGATAGCCTGGCTGATGACGGCTGTAAGCCAGAAACCGGTCCCAGGATGCTTGTTTCCGGTCCAGGGAAGACATGGCTTGGCAGTTCGGGCTGGACTGTTCCCATGAGGCACAGGGTCAGACTGATTTGCATATGGCCATGTCTGAACTGGGGTTGCGGAGTGAGCTAAAGAATGATGATGGATTGAACCCAGATCAGTTGACTGGGGGTGAGTGCTTGCAATGTTCAACACTCCGTCCATCATCCCCTTTGGTTTTGCTACCTTCTATATATTATACAGCAACTTTTATTGTGATTTTGCTTGCTACTACTGCTCTGATGTATTTTGTATTCTGCACAGGTCAGATTTTAACATTTTATACAGTGTTATGCAATACACATGTGTTTAGGTTACTTTAGCGGCATACTTCTTTAAGAGTGTCTTATATGATGGCAGGAGGTGGGGGGCTCATCTGGTATGGTCTTTCTAAAGGTACATATATCCATTTGAATTTCGTTGGCCATGATGTTATTTTATCGATATGATTATCATTGGCACATTGTAGAAATTACTCTAACCGTTTAACATGTGATGGTAATTTGTTCAATATTGCCTGTTCTTGTGCCTCTTTTTGATAGCTTTCTTAATATAGGTAAGTAGTCTACCCTTGATCTCTTTTCAGATATTTTTAAATGGAAAGTTAGTCTCTATATAGATATTTATTATCTAATGGTCATCAATGAATTGCTCTGTCACTTACATAGGGTCCTTAATGCTTTATATATCTACTTTGCTCTGCTTCCAGTGCTGTGGTCAGTATCGGCTCTTTTTATAATGGTATCTACATAAATGCTTCTTTCTGTTGCTCTAATTAAATGTCATGTCATTATGAGATGCGTCTTTAGAATTTCATACACACAGTTACATACCTTATACCATATAGCCAGTTTACGATGATGCTGCAAGTATAACACTGGAACTTATATGAATGTTTGCAGATGTGAAGGGGTACATATAAGCTGAGATGTATATGTTATAATAGTTATGATTAATTTACTTATGGAATGTCATCTTTTGACATACGTGCTCCTCACATCATATTTAATTATTTAGCAATTGCTTGACGCTACAACCTTGTTATATGAATGTTGTGATCACACAAACCGAGGGTTATGCATTTTCGACAGCAACTTTTGTTCCGCTGTTTCCCCTGTTCTGCTGATTCTCACTGACTGAGTAGTCTGCTCCGATGATGGCAGCTGTTGCTGCTGCTCATCCACATTTGTTCCCATGCAATACTTCTTTTACAGACTTCCCCTGGCGGAAAAGGGCTTGGATGTTGCTCCGGATATATCTGGAGAGCGTTTGAACCCTCTTGATTTTTCCCTCTTCTTCATTCCTCCTCTCCCGCCATACTTTATTAATGGGACATCTGCTTCATTTCTTCTGCTCCTAACATATCTTCTGGCTGTCATTGATCCCCTTACTCAGATTTATCTTCTGTCTGTAAGCTATATACACGAATGCCCGGTATAAACGTAGTTTCCCTTAATGTTAAGGGTTTGAATCACCCAGTAAAAAGGGCCAAGATTCTAGATTATTGTAAGAGTTTGTCTGGCGATTTGATTCTACTCCGAGAGGCTAAGCTAGGCTTTAAGGAAGCCCTTCTTATGAGAAGAGATTGGGTGTTAGATGTCACATGCTCTGAGGCTTCTGGGAAGAAAAACGGGGTTATTACTCTTCTTTCTAAAAAATCTGGCTTATCTATAATTGCAGCTGAACATGACACCAGTGGGAGATGGTTACTTACATGACTGACTAATGGGTCTGAGGATCTATATATTATGAATTCATACGCTCCAAATACAGATGACCCTAACTTCTGGCGTGCGAAAAACAAAAATTTGCTTACATTCCACAAAATTCAAAAATAATTGTTGGAGGAGACTTTAATCTTCCACTCGATCCTGTTTTAAATAGGCATTCTGCATTTAATTTTGACCCCACAGGGCACATAAACAACTGCTTAATATGTGTTCTTCACATCATCTCCTGGATGCCTGGAGACTCCATAACCCTACGGGTAGCGATTTCACGTTCTTCTCCTCCCCCCATTAAAGCTTATCTCGTATCGATTACCTTCTTGTTGACGCTTCCCTTTTAAAAAATACAACGAATGTCATGATCTACCCAATAGTTGTCTCTGATCATGCAGCAGTTTTGTTATCTATTCTTAGCCTTACAGATACAAAAGGGCCCCAAAATTGGCGTCTCAACACAGACATTTTAGAAGATGATGCTGAAGTCAAGGAACTTAATAACGAGATTGCTCGTTTCTTCAAAGAAAATGAATTATCAGTGGATTCCCCGAAAATACTTTGGGATGCATTTAGTGGACAACTTGAGGTCACATTATTAAAAAAATGTTCAAAATAAATGGCGATATTAGAAGAGCTCTCCAATCTTTAGGAGATTAAATTAAACAGAAAGAGGAACTATATAGACATACAAGGAACAAATCTCTTCTGTAGGACATTAAACAATTGAAATATTCTTTTAATTCCATATTTACCAAAAGAGCTTATCTTGGAGTGCACACTCAGAAATCACGTCAATTATTGTTATGTAATAGAGCTGGCAAATTGTTAGCGTCTACTCTCAAATACTGTAATACTAACACCACACAAATTACCCACATTACTGATAAAAATGGTTTGAAAAAATTTCATACCCAAGAAATTCTTGAAGTCTTTAGAGATTTTTATGAAAAATGATATACCGCTCAAAGACAAAGTACTAAGCTAATTTGCCAACAATTCCTCAATTCTCTTCCTATTGATTCTATATCGGATGACGACAAAGTCAAGTTAGGTAAGCCACTTGAAATTGAAGAGATTATTCAGGCAATTAAGGCTACTCGTTCTGGGAAAGCTCCTGGCCCAGATGGTTATCCCATTGCCTTCTATAAGACGTTTATTTCCTCGATCATTAAATATCTTAAAAAGATTTTTTACCTTTATGTTTTATCTGGCAAAGTTTGGGGTACGGCCGCCGATGCCACTATAGTAGTTATACCTAAAGAAGGCAAAGACCATTCTGATCCAAAAAACGTCCGTCCCATCTCCTCATTGAATATAGATGAAAAAATGTTTGCGAAGATTTTAGCAAATAGACTGGAAAGTCACATTCCTAACCTCATTCATGGCTCACAAACAGGTTTTGTTAAGGGTAAGCTTGCTAGGGACATCTTTTGTACGTTCTGTCATATTTTAGAAAAGGCAAAACTCTCCTCACTACCATCTGCGGTGATCACCCTTGATGCCGAAAAGGCATTTGATAAAGTATCTAGGCCATTTTTACATTTGGTTTTAGAGTCACACAACCGTGGCAACTCTTTTATTAATATGGCCCTTTATGCGCAACCTAAGGCTAATATCAGAATTAATGGTATAACATCCTCCTTTTTTTACCTTCATCAAGGAACAAGACATGGGTGCCCACTTTCACCCCTACTCTTTCTTTTATCCATTGATCCACTTCTCTGCTTGCTTAATCTGAATCCTGAGATCAAAGGGTTCCAGTTTGGAACACACAACTTCAAAACGGCTGCTTACGCAGACAATTTCCTTATTTTTTCAGAAGACATTGAATCAGCGATCCCTTCTATTTTTAACATTATTTGTTATTTTTCAGTTGTCTCTGGCTATACTCTTAATAAAGAAAAGACGAAAGTGTTTCCCCTGAATCCATTGTGTCTTCGCTCACACTTAGGAGATTCAGGCTTTAAATGGCAATCCACACGCATTAAATATCTGGGGATCTGGTTCTGTAGGGACCTTACAGATACTGTACTCCATAACAAATCTCACACAATAAATAAAGTTAGAGATCTCTTGTCTTCTTGGTCACCTAAATATATTTTCTGGTGGGGTAGGTTACAAACACTTAAAATGATGATAACTCCAATTATTAATTTCCTATCTTTTATGCTTCCTTTAAAAATTTCATCATCCTTCTTTCATGAAATTGATATACTCACTTCAAGGTTTTTATGGAATGATAAGACAGCTAGAATTTCCTATAAATACCTCAGGAAACCCCACATTCGGAGGTTGTAACCTCCTGGACTGGAACTTATACCAAACATCCTTCCTAGCGGCTCAAGGAGCAATTTGGTTTTTACCAGAATCTCACTATATACCTCCGTGAGTACATATAGAACGAGATTTGTGCTCTCCTTTTAGCACTCTCTCCCTCCTCACAATCTCAAAATTTACATTTGCACACTCTCAGCTACGATTAGTGTTTTAAAATACCTTGATAGAAGACTCTCGAAACCCATTCATAAATCTAGATGGACATCTTTATGGCTTAATCCTAAATTCACTACTAACATTGATCATAATACCGCTTCTCAGTGGGCCTCTAAAGGTATTAGATTAGTGAGAGACCTCTATGATACTAATCATGACCCTCTTCCCTTTTCCTCCCTAGCCAAAAAACATAATCTCAGTAACATGACTTTTTATATTTTTTTAAAACTCAAAGTTAAGCTTTTTAAGGTAATCCTTTCTACAGACTCGGTTATTGTTAAACTTCTCACTCTGTGGCTACATATTGCTTCCAAATTTTATACATTTTTCTCTACTCCATAGTCTTCACAATCCACAATTACTTGTGTTAAATGGTCTTATCATTTTGAAGAGGATATATTTAAACACATTTCCCTTGATACCTGGCAGTTGATCTGGAAACTGTCCCTTCGTAACAAAATTGCTCCATCACTGATTCAGTCCAAATTTTTCACAATGAATCTCCTATATTGGACTCCTGCTCGCTTACACAAACTGAAATTACGAGATAATGATCTGTGTTGGAATTGCAATTAAGAACCGGGCACCCATCAACATATGTTTTTAAATGTACACTATTAGACTCCTCTTGTGGCCCTATACTGAAACATTTGTCTATAATCTTTAATAGACCTATCATTCTCTCCTTCCCTATGATTATGCTGGGACCATGGGCTGCAGTTGCTCCTCTACCTCTTGATAATATAGATCTGGAATTATTAGATTTGCTCTTATCCATCACAGTCAAGATTATACTCACAGAATAGAAATCCTTTCATCTCCTATCATACCACACTTGGTGGGCTTGGGTGTCTTATCTTCGAGGAGCTCATACTCTTATTGAAGGTAAACAATCTATGCCTTCAATCTCTAGCAGTGTATGGCATTCTTTGGATATTTACATGGACTTGTCTGCTCGAGGTTTAGTGGCTCAACATCCTTTTGGGTCTCTCTCTTGATTTTGTAATTATATGTGTGACAGATGTCCCATTGTACCCCCTCCCCCCACTATCCTTTCCTCTTCCCCTCCTACTTTTTCCTTCCCCTTTCTCGTTTCATCCCCCTTGGTGATACACCTTACTTACCAAGCGATACACATTTTACCACACATGACATTATTGCGCTACATGGTGGTCTTTCTTATGACCCCTCTTCCTTGGGACGATATTTATTATTCATTGACTTTAAAACACCTGCTCTGTGTCACTATATGTACATGGTCATTTATATATAATGAGTTTCTTCCATTATCATCCTAGTTCAAGTACTTTCTGTCATGTAACTCTTTTTAACTTTCTAACTTTTTACTTGTATACATCAATTTTTGGTATTTATGTATCGCTGTTTATCTTGATTGTATTTCTTTTTCTCCACGAAAATTAGGTTTCAAATATGTGAACATCATGCATCGATTTCTGTAAAGTCTAGTGTAGGGCATCGTTCTGGTTAAACGCTTCATGAACACCCCAAACCCCTACTTGGATATTGATTGTCATTTGGGGGGTGGTGTAGAGTGTTAGAACGGTATGAAAGGGGGCTAATGTGCTGGAAGCGTGTAGTACGTCTTTATTGTTGTGCAGTAACCTCAATTTAAATGTCTTTGTGATTTAATTACAGTGCACATAGTTTATGACAGAGGCAACAGGTCAACTTTGAAAATGACAGGATTTAAATAACTAGGCCGAATTTCACACAGCAAACGAGTCAGGTGAACGCGACTCACTTCTAGCAGCATACATTTATGCACCTGAGCAATTTCGGTGCTAAATTGTAAATTTCCTAAGAATTGGTTAACAACCAACACATTTTCCATTTTCATTTTCCTATGCTGGCTCTCCCAAGCAGATTTTCGGTCATATATCATGACAAGGCTCCACTTAGAGGTTACAGAGTGAGAAACTACGCCTATCTCATAATTTCGGACAAGTAGAAAGTGGTGCAGTCTCAAGTTATACAGATCTCATAAGCTGAAACATCAGAGCAACAACTTGGGTTACAGAAACTTACAGGTTCAAGCAGCCTACATATTCACAAGGTCACGCCATCTTGGCAGGTTGTGGCCTCATGCAGCTGTAGAGATCTGAATATCACAGAAATATTCATCAATGTAGATATCGAAATAACTCCTCACAAATAAACAAATAACAACTAATACAGCAATTGTTGGCTTAGCTCCATGGAAATATAATCAGTCCTAAGTGTCCCCAAGACGGGGTAAATTATCACTCAGCTCCCAGTTTCGAAAATGAAGACATCAGGTTACATAGTATGTTCCCACAAGATAGCATTTCATTTTAGGCAGATAACCTCACCTTCCTGTAATGGAACCTTTCCCATTTTTAAATGCACGTTTTGGTCCCAAAACCCAGCTTTTCATTTTCCTCAAGAAATTATATGTGCTACTACACCGCCTAGACCGAATCTACCTCCTAGGCACATATATAAAATCTGCATTCACGGAATGCCCAATACATAGTAGTTTCTAGAGATTATTCACAAGGCATCCTTAAAGTTATGAAGCTCAACTGATCACACAGAAAATTGGAAATTTTTGATTTTTTTTTACAATCGGCTCACCAAATTCTGGTGAACACTGATAATCTCCAAGCAGCACATAGTATATTCTCAAAACTTCATGGCTGAAGTTAAATGACTTGTTATGCCTGGCTTCTATAGGAAGCCTCCGACGTTGGCACCAGATCTAAAATCTAGGAATTCACTGCTATGATGTAGCAACAGTTGATAACAAAACTTGTAACCCTCTGATGCTACATCTTAAAGGCCTTCCAAACCAGGGTGACAGGGCTCTCGGAGAGCTGCTTGTGTGTGTTAAATGAAAGCAGAAAGCACAGCTGCAGGAAGGAAAGGAAGGCAGGGAAGGTGGTGGGGGTTGGTCAAGGATGAAAGGTAAGGTTTTTTTTCACATTTGGGTTAGGGACGAGAGGCGATATTATGTATGGTTCTCCCATTACGCCTTTGCCTCAGTCTAACAGGAGCAGATGATTTTGGATCTATACATAACAT
Source organism: Calotriton arnoldi (assembly GCA_963921515.1). Lineage (NCBI taxonomy): Eukaryota > Metazoa > Chordata > Amphibia > Caudata > Salamandridae > Calotriton > Calotriton arnoldi. The sequence goes on along the minus strand of CAWUFW010021088.1, from coordinate 68,846 downwards.
AAAATTATAGATAGGTAATTGTGAGTTATGGTAATGTTTTTCACCCTAGGGGCTGCTGTCATTTTCTATTTTATGTGACTCAGAAGTCCTCAGTGAGAAGCAACTCACAACTCACAGTTACCCATCTATAATTCTATATGTGATATATGGCTTCCGTTGAAAGCCTCTGTTGAGGACACCAAATTCGAAATCTGGTTATTCAGTGCAATGAGGTAGATACAATGGGAAATAAAAGTTGTTTCCTCACAGTTGCTTTGTCATAAAGAATTCGAGGCTGCTCTGAAAACTTGTCAATGCAGCTGTTAGCTATCTTCTCTGAGGGAGAGCAGAGGGCACAGCTTCAGGAGGATGAGGGAGGGAAGGCACAAAAGGTGCTGGATGACAGGAGGCTAGGACTTTTGTTTTACATTTAGGACAGGGATGAGACATTAGTTATGTATGGCTTCCCCATTACTACTGTGCCCCGCTTACCAGTTGGAAGCAGGGCAGGTGATTTTGGGGTCCATACATTTCGTAACATTATAGATGGGTAATAAGTGGATAACGGTTATGCTTTTTTCACCTCCGGGTTCTGGGTGACTTCATAGATAGTCAGAGCTTTGCTCTTGTTGACTGTTTGGTGTCACTCAGAACCCCAGGCTGAAAATAAGCCCCATTACTCAGTGTTACCATCTATAATTCTTTATTTCTCTGGGCTGCATTCCATGGAGAAGTGAGGTCTCTGATATCTGGAGCATGGAATATGAAAAAGGATGCATTAATGAGCATGAGATCGAGTGTATGTGATTTTTTTGAGGGTATATGCTGATTTGTCGTGTGTATGAGATTGGGTCAATGTGTTTGTATGGTCTATATCTATGAGTGATTCTAGGTTTGTTTACTTAAGGTTTCTGGACTAACCATAGGATGAGGTTTAACTTTGTAGGTGATTACTAACGCTGCAGGGGAGCAAGAGGTTGGGTTCAAAGCCCTTACGAGCCATAAAAGACCCAAACAAGTAATGCCTTTGCTTGCGTCTGCCTTTCCTGGGGGGATTCTGAGGAGTTCATTAAAGTAGGGAAGTTGTAAGAAGTGATGCAACTTTTGATCTATTTCCCTGCCTGCACTGGTGCAGCTACAGTTGGTCAAGCCCTCCATTCCTGGTCTTGAAACTTCCTGTCATCAGCCCTTCAACTTCTGAGTATTCTGCAGATGCATCAAGGTTGAAGGAGTTTTGGGACAAAGTGGTGGTTTATTTTGCCTTTCAATCTGGACAATTATCCTCTGATAGATCCAAACTGGGGTACCTGATTGGTTCTTTGAATGTGCAGCTCTGGCTTGGACAATCCCCTTAGTTGTCACTGAAGACCCATGTCGGAACAATTATGCAAATGTTTTGGCAAACTTCAAGAAGACGTTTGAGAGATTCAACTGTTATGCTTATACAAAGGGTGCCTTATTGAGATATCTCAGTGAAATTCAAAAGTACTACCTTATTGTACACAATATTGTGAGCTTGCTCCATAAACCTCCTGGTTGACCTTGTTCCGAAGATGATTAAAGAAGGAGATAAAACATGAGCTGACAAGAGTTTCTTTGCTTTCTCATTTGCTGATCAATTCCCTCGACTGAACACAGACTTAAAGATTGGAGAATGGAAAATAATCCTGAGGTTCAATTTTACTCCTCCTCCCCGAGGTTTTAGGTGGACTGAGCCTACTATTGAGCCTACTGATCATTTGTCTTATGTGCCTGATGAACTAACGCAGCTCAGATCCTCTGGAGTCCCCTTGTCCAACACAAAAAGGGATCGAAGACGGAAGGATGGCTTGTGTCTCTATTGTGCTAGCCAAATCACCTGCTGTGACACTATACTGTTCAACCTTCTCAGACACCAGGAAAATTCCAGATTGCGTCCTCTGTAAGGGAGCAAGAAGCAGAAAATTCTACTCTCCTTAAAGTTTCCAGTTCCTCTATCGGTTCTGGTTCATGCTTATTCGTATTGAATTTAGTTTTCAAAGTCTGTCCCGGTCAGTCTGTCTCTGTTCCAGCCCTGTTGAATTCTGGTGCTTCCAAAATGAATATGGACTTGAGGTGTGCCCGGAAAGTCCAAATTCTGGTCAAGAAGAAGTCTTCTCTGAATCATGTACAAGCTAATGATGGATCTCTATTGACATGGGGTCTTGTGACCTCCATCATGATTTCCCTCCAAGTATCTTTAAGCAGTCATAAAGAGATGGTAGTCTTTGATCTAATCACATCTCCTAACTATGCCATAGTGCTTGGGATGCCTTGGCTTGAACAACCTAACACCTACATCAATTGGGAGACCAGGGTGGTCTCTTGTTCCTCCTAGTTCTGTGGACAAAATTGTTATTCAGACTGGAGCTATTGAGCTCCAATGGTACAAGAACTTTCTGAAAACCAATCTCATTCTACTATAGTCCAGACCGTGTCCATTGCTATGGCTTAACAAATGTTTTTTTATGTCTTTCAGAAGCCTACTTTTGTGTCTCTCCCTCTTTATAGGGATTTCGGGTGTGGCATTCCGACTGTATCCAGAGTCATAATTCCCAAATGGCAGGATAAATATGTATTTCCAGCTCGAGAAACAGGTTCTGAGGGAATATCTGAACAAAAGCCTTCGGAATGGCCTAATTGCCCGGTAAACATCCCCCGCTGAAACACCTATGTTCTTTGTCCCAAAGAAATCCAAAGAGCTAAGACCTTGCATCGGTTAACGCGGAATGACTAATATCATCATTAAAGACCGGTGGCCAGTTCCACTCATCAAAGACGTTCTTGAGTCCGTTCTGGGTGCAAAATATTTCACAAAGTTAGATCTCCGTGGAGCTTACCATCTGCTCTGGATAAAGAAGGGTGATGAGTGGAAGACAGCCTTTCAGACATCCTAGGCACTTTGAATATTAGGTCATACCCTTTGACCTTTCCAATGTTCCAGCAGTTTTCCAGAGATTCATTAACAGCATATTCACTGACATTTTGAATCAGTTTCTTGTGGTGTATCAGGATGACATTGTGATCTTCTTAGCTTCTCCTCCTGAACATCAAGTCCATGCTCGCTTCGCCCTTCTTCATCTCAGGAAAAACACTTTTTTTAATGAATGAATGAATTGATTTATTGTGTGGTTGCTTAAAACCATCACAGTATACAATGTTAAAAACTTTGTAGCAAAAAGAAGGTGCAAGACATTATTAAAAACCAAAGTTAAAAAAAGACACTCATAATATTTAAGACCGAGCCGCCAGAGTGATGTGTAAACAGGCGGTATAGTCTTAAAGTTAAAAGATAATTAGAGCTCGAGGGTCCCCATGATAAAATCAATTGTTCAGGGGTGGAGCGGACCTCCGGGAGGGTGACCCTGGTATTGTGGAGCACCCAGGCTTTTCATCAGACTCTGCTTGTACCGACTTGTCTTTCAAAAGTATGCGAGTATGGTGTACAAAATTGCCATATTCTTCACAATGTCCAACATGTAGAGCTGACGGACGGCCTCCTTTGCTATGCCGGTGCCCAGTTGAAGAAGAATAGGTCTGAGATGAGTTCTGCGGGCTTGCCGCAAGACTGGGCAGCATAACAAAATATGTGCAAGGGACTCCCTTTTATAATTACAAAGATGATACTCTGTAATGTCTGACCGTGCTTTCAGAGATGGATATAGTTCTTTTAAAGGGAGAGGATGTAATCTTGCTGCTTAGATCCGATGTAATGCTTGTCTCCCCACAGCCTGCGTGAGGTGAGGTTTATGAGTGTACAAGATTTGAGGGAGACACAGTCCAAAGTCAGGGGGCCCAGCCGCCACTGGATACGTTTTTTCTTCGGGTGGCAGCCAAAAATTACAATTTTGGACTTGTTTGCGTCTGCTACCAGCTCATTCTTGGTGTTATATTCCGTCAGAGCGGTGAGGGCTTTTTGGAGGCCTATTTTGGTGTGGTCCAAAAGAACGAGGTCATCGGCATAGTGCATCAGATGGATCTTTGTGTAGCCAATTTTAGGCGTAGCTAGAGATGCTTCATGCAGTGCTAGGCCCAGGTCGGCGGTGTACAAATTAAAACGCATCAGTGCCAGGATGCATCCCTGTTTTAGCCCCTGATCTGTGGCAATTTTCTCCGTGGCGAACTCCCTAGAGAGTTTAACCCTTACCCATGTTCGAGAGTACAGAGATCTGATAGCCCATAGTAATTTCAGGCAGATGTTCCACTGTGCCAATTTCTGCCAGAGGATACTGCGGACTACCCTGTCGAAGGCTGCAGAATAGTCGATGAAACAGGCGAAGAGCGGAGGGGAGCGATGTGCTACCACTTGTTGGGCTAAGTATGACAGGGCTATGATGTTGTCTACAGTTGAGCCCCCTGGTCTGAACCCCATCTGGTAAAATGGCAGCAGACCTTCAGTGTGAACCCAGCCCGCCAATTCCTGCAAGAGTGTGCCCACATATGCCTTACCCTCGATGTCCAGCAGGGCAATCATCGGTAATTCTTAGGGTCGGTATTTGACCCTTTTTTGAAGATGGTGGCAACAGTGAGCCCCTCAAGGAGTCCGGGACGTCCTCCAAAAGCCTGCATTCTGCATATAGCGATGAAAGATTTGAGGACCAGAAATCTATGTCCTCCCTGAAAAGGGAGCCGGGCAGCCCATTTGGGCCGGGAGCACCATTTTGCCGAATCTTTTCTAGGACGGCATGAACTACAGCCTCACTTGGAAGCATTGAATCCGCCAGTGGCCCGAGGGGCTCCGCTCTGATGTTGTCCGCCTTCCTCGGTGGGGTAGGTCCATTTAGAGAAATGGCTTTCTGATGAATGGTGTATAGAAACTTCACATGGGCTACCCAGGTATCCACTGCAACCGAGTTCTCTCTGCTGGAGGTCCCATGAATTAAGTTATTCAAATATTGCCAGAATTCTTGGGACTTGCATGGCGCCAGCAGCTTGAAAATCTTTAGCCATTTCGCCTCTATTGCTTCCCGTTTTAATTTCCAAACGAGTTGCGTGTGGGTCTTTGCTGCTAATTTCAGCTGCTTTTTTCCAGCTTCCATTCCCATTTTTTTATACTCCCTTTGTTTTGTTTTTAGTTGCTTCGCGCATTGCGTGATCACTGGAACTTGGCCTAAGATGTATGTTAATTTGCTTATTATACTGTGAGTCGTGCTATCTAGGAGCAGCATGCCCCATTTGTATGCAAGTTTTTCCCATTCTTCTATGAGTGCCCACTTATTTAGCCCTATCTGCCAGCCAGACCATGTGGAGTTCCATAAATGAAATGTATTGGTGGTCATCTGCCCCCATTTGATTCTCCTGAGGAGGCTGTGTTGTTCCTCACCCTTGGACTCTCCGATGGGGCAGAGAATATGACGGAATTCCGCTGTGGCCATTAAATGCAACAGCAAGGCAGCATGGTCGCTTTCACTCTGTGGGAGCACTGCGTAGCTTAGCATATATTTTCGTAACTATTCACTCAGTAGGATGTAGTCTATAGTTGTCCGATTGTTGAAAGTAGGTGCGTGGATTATTCCTGGCTTGGACAGTGTGGATGAGAAGTGAGCTGTTGCCAAGTTGTATGTCCGAAGGAGGGCATTGATTCTCCCTGTACTCCCCGAGGGGTTGACATCGGACTCCCAGTCCCTTACATTGTGCGTATTGAAGTCCACAAGGATGATGATTTCCATGGATGCAAATTGTGTTAGCAGAGTTTCAATCCGTTTAATCAGCCGCGTAAGCTTGTCCTTGGGACCCTGGCCATGGGGATTATAATATACATTGATTAGGAGTATAGGTAGTGGACCGTCCGCAGACTTGAGTCCTTTCAAAATGCTGGCTAGGATCGTGTCAGATGAGTTCTTTATCTCTGTAAAGCGCAGCTTTAAGGCGTGCTTGATGTATATGGAGATACCCCCTGAGGGTTCCCAAATAGAATGAATTTGATTGCCGGTTTAAAATATTCTGCATAGCCTGTGAGGGGGATGGGTGCGGTTGCCCACGTTTCTTGGACACAGACTAGATCAGCCTCTTCGAGTAGTGTGGTCACCGATGGGCTGTGCAGAACCTTATGCATCCCTGCGACATTCCATGTCATGATGTTTAGTGTTTGGGTGCTTCCTGCTGTGCTGCTCTGGTGGCTAGGCCCTTTACTAGGTGGGGGACAGAATTTTGTCGACCAAGTTGGAAGCAACCCAACCCCAATAAACTGAGTTTGGGGAGGGTGGAGCACAGGGGGGGTGAAGGTTTTGGGGATGAGATGACCTGCCTGCCCCCATGCAAGCATTCGACTCTGCACTGAATGTTCATATTTGCTTGATCAACGGAGCATTCCCCTCAGCTGGTTCCTCTCAGTACACAAGCCATAGGCAAGTTCTTTGGGGGTGCCTGTAAGATGAATGGGTACTTCTCATTTTCAAGCATTCGAATGTCAATCCCCCATTCTGCGAATTTTTCTTTTTCGTTGTGCACACTTACTGCTGTGCTCAAATTGCGGCAAGTTATGATATTTTGTTTCTTTAGGGCGAAGAGACAAATTGCACCCTAACAATGTCCCTGCTGGTGATATGAGACAGTGACTGTGTGTGTTGGAAAAGTTTTAGGATGTTTGATCTGTTGAGAGTGTTGACATTGCCTTTCGAAGTGTATAGCGGAGTCGTGCTCATCTTTGCTGACTGACCTCCCCCCTAGAGCTGCAATATTTGGCCTAAAGCTGGAATCGTCATAAGGAGGCCTTCGTATTGTTGAAGGTCTGTCTGCATATTTCAGCGTGCTCTGTGGAACTTGCAAGTGGCCTAAGAAGCCAGCTTCGGTCCCTTGGGCTGGTCTTGTGGGCTCTGTTGTCCTGGGGGCGGCGTTAGCCCGATGGGGCTGTGATGTTGAGCTTCCATTGTGGTGGCACAGGCTTCTTGATTGTTTTTTTCCTTGCCCAGGGGCGCTAGAGGCTCTGCTGGGGCTTGAGGCCCAGGTTGTGCCGCTATTCCCATTCAAGGGGGCTCCCCCTATGCCGACGGCCCCCACAATGGCTTCCTTGGCTTTGTTTAAGGCAAGGCTTGTGGACTTGGAGGGGCAGAGCTGAGTGAGCAATGGGTCAAAACCCACGGGATGCTGACTTTTGTTGGCCATCCCTGGCTCATTGTACAGCGTATGTTGTTCGTTGTCTTGGGCATTTGTGGCCCATGGATGGATGTTGTGTATGGTAAGTGTCCCAGGCTTTGTGATCTCAGCCTGTGTTGCTGTATCCCCATGCGTGGCGATCCCCATCTCGATAGTCTGTGCCGAGAAGGCCCCCGTGGAAGCCTGCACATTTGAATGCACAGTAATTGTTTGTGATGCTGGGAGGCCCGATTCTGGTAAGACCTGAGTAAGGGCATTTTTACAGAATATAGGGAAGAGAGGTTGGTTATTTTCTATTTGAGTGGTCCGCATTGGTGGTTCATTTTTGGGGCCCAGGTTAGTTGTATTTCGCTGGAGTATTCTCGATAGTAGTAGCTTTGAGTGCTTTTGTTGTTTTTTGAGTCGTTTCTTCTCTCTTCGCGTCCTTGGTGGGGCTATCTGAAGTGCGTCCTGCAAGCATATGGCCCCTATATTGTTGGGGGCGAGATCCACTGTGAGATTGCTGCCTCCTGTCGTTGTCTCTGGGAGTGGAGGCTGTAGAGGCCAAATTGATTTACTTGTTGTCGGCTAGTGACGTTGGATGGATTTGAGATCTACGTCCCTGCTGGCTGCTGTGAAGTCCTTTACGCTCTTCACCGGGCTCACGGGGTCTGAGCAGGTTTTAATACTGAGTTTTAGCTCCTCCACCTGCGAGGAGAGTACCGTTGGAAGGGATGCCAGTTTATCGACTATCTCTGGACACCGACATTCGAGGGGCGGAATTGGAGTACTACTGGTTGCCGCCATCCTGTCAACTTTCTTGGCCATGTCGGCCAATGTTTTTGCCATGACTTGGAGGGTCTCCATTTGTATTTCGAGCTTTTCTGATTGCCATGTTAAAGCATTTATGGCTGTAGAGAGGGAAGTGCTGACTGACCTTAACAGGTTATCCTGAGCGCATGAAAGTTCAAAAGGCAGTAGCAAGGGTGATCTGTGAAGGGAGTAGCTTAGCTCAGGCTCGGAGGAGGAGTCTATGATGATGCATGATCCTTCCTTGCACTTGTGAATATTTGTGTCCTGTGGCAGCACTGCCTTTGAATCTGTGTCTGTTCTTGGTGTATGCAAGTTATCAGCAATCATTTTTGAAATTTTGTGCAGGCTGGCGATGTCGTCCAGTGACTCCCAGGCAGTAGCAGCAAGGGAGACCTCTTGAAAGTTTTTTGCCTGGCTTAATGAGAGTGCTCAATAATTGGAGCTGGAAAGGCTCCCAGGCTGTGGCAAGATTGGGACCTTTTCCTCCTCCAGGTCTGGCTTATGGACATGGGGCGGCTGGACAGTGTAATTGTGGTGGATAGGTGGGGTAACTCCGATCCCGAGATTGGAGGGGCTGGACCTGTCTCAACCTCGCTGCCTAACCCCATGGCAGCCTTAGGTCCTCCCTCGTTTATAGTTGTAGTTGTAATTGTAGTCATAGCTGCGAAAGCTTCAGAGCCCTTGGGGTCCTTGGCGTCCACGGCGTCCTGTCTTGTGCCATCAGGGCTGCTCTCAAGGAAAGAAGGGTTCTGGGCTCGTACCCAACTACTCAGGTCGTACGTTTTGCCAACATTTGTCTAGGTGGGCGCTCTCTCCAAGGTGTCCCTGCTTGACAGCATATCACCTGCTACAGATTTTGATTTCTGCTTTGGCCTTGGCAGGCGAGCCCTTTCCTTAGTCATTGTGGTGAGGGAACCCTTTCCCAAGCACCCAAGCGCCTACGATTGACCTCAGGAAAGAGGGGAGGTTAGAAAAATAGCTGGTTTCCAAGTGATAGTCCTTGTAGGCCTGAGTAGTGGGTTTGTGCGCTAGAGGCCCTTTGCTTCCTCTTCTTCTCTGAGGGGGGAAAGGATTCTGGAGGCAGGTCAGTGAATCCGTGACTCCGTGTCTGGCGTGCATCTACTTCTTAAGCGTTGTGCTACTGCCGAACACCCCCTATCTTCCGGATTTCAGATCACAGACACACCCTATTCCTGTTGGATACTGCAGAAGCGGGTGGAGACAATGATGATGAGGTGGCAGTCGGGAGGGGGGGCAAGTTAATTGGTTCTTTAGCCTTTCCTTATGGCCTGTGTGCAGGCTGTCGGAGTCATTGTCAAAAATTCCCCACTTGAGTCCCTTGTTCCTTGGTTCCTGTGAATGTTTATCTCGGGCTATTTGATGATCCTCGTTACTGGGAGTTTCCTGGGGGAATCACATGAAAGTAATCGAGGCAAGGCAAGGCACACCAGACTGATGGTAATGAGTGGGGCCTCCGAGGTCGCCGCAGGCCGCACCTGAAACTAATGGGGCCGCCTCCGCAGCACTCCTTGGGACCTCTCTCCGCCGTTCGCCGTCTAGCGGCAGCCGCACTCATGAATTTCAATTGCCAGTCAATTTCATCTGCCTGTTCAACTTTTGCCTTGCTATTTGGCCTCCGACCAGTGGAGGAGTGGGTACTGCAGAGTTGCAGCAGGACTGCATGATGCTGCTGTGGCACCTGATCACTCACCGGCTTACTCGGCTTGCTCCCCTCCAGAATCAGGGTGTGGAACTGGAGCTGCGCTGGAGCTGTGCTGGGCTGGACAGGTCACCGCACCCCAAGCCGCCCGTGATCCTTGCACCTGCTCACCGCTGCTCCCCCCCCCCCACTTTTCTCCGTGCTCTTTGCCACAATGGCAGGAGGCTGCGAGGGAGCGGGTCGCGCGGCTACCAAACTGCTAAACTGCTGATATGCTGTGAGCCACCCGGTCTGAGCATCGTCACCATCTGAGAGACACTTATCCTGTAAAGGGAGAAGTGAGGGTTAGAAAAAACAGAAGTGAAGTATTTGGGATCTCACATCTCTGAGAGTGGAATATGTATGGACCCTCTTAAGATCACTGCCATCTTGGACTGGCTGAATCAGTAGTCCGTTACGGGGACTATGAGTTTTTTTTTAAGACCTGCTACCTTTATAGATAGTTCATAAAGAACTTTGCCGACACAAGTTTGACAATTTGAAGAAGGAAACCTCACTAAAGGTTTTCCTCGACCTGTAAAGCACAGAAGACTTGTGTCAGTCTCAAGAAGGCTTTCACCCAATCTTTTATTCTCAGACATCCAGATCCAACCAGGCAATTTATAGTGGTTACTGAAGGTTCAAATTTTGCTTTTGAAGCGTGCTACTTCAACTCCAGGAGGAGGAAAACCTGGAATATCCCAATTTTCTACCTCTCCCACTTTCTAAATTCATGTGAGCAACAGTATTCAGTTCTGGAACGCAAGCTCTTGTCCCTCAAACTTGCTTTTATGAAGTGGGACATCTTTTAATGAGAGCAGTCAAACCTTTTCAGATTCAGACTGATCATGCATACATCCAGTTTCTGCAGAGGATGCAATGTAGAAACAGCAGACAAGCTTGCTGGGCCTATTTCTTTTCATAATATGATTTCTATCTTACTCACATCCCTGGCCCACAGAACATTCTTGTGGATGCCATGTCTAGATGGGACACTCGTCCTTTTGCTTCATGACAAAGTTGTCTGTCTAGCAAAGTCATTTTACAGCGTCTGAAAGACACTCACTTTTGAGATTTCCCCAGAAGAACTTGATGCTCTGCAGAGTCAAGTACCCTTGGTCTACTATCAGAATCTATATTATTACAGCAAGCATTGTTGATCCCTACAAAGATCCTTCAAACCGTAGATGTGGGAATGTGCCCTGACACTGTAGTAGCAGGTCCTTGGAGGCTTAAGTCAACCTTAGAGCTAGTCCTATGTTCCTTCTTGTAGGCTCCTTTTAGCTGGAATGTAAAGTTCTATGTTAAATTCATGTTATATGTCAATGTTTTCTGACCTTTCCGGACAAGCTTGGGGCCTCAGGCATGGGGTATACTGTTGCGATTTTGCCCTCTCTGCCACCAGCATGTCAGAGAACCATGGTACTTTGGGCCATCTAGCAATACCCAGAGCTCATAAGATACCACACGAAGCCCTCAGCTGCAGGCTGTGAGTTTCACTCACCTGGGGCTGCCTTCCCTCGTGCTCCTAGGTCCCTTGCTGCAGCTCTATGCTCCTCCAGCTCCAAAAAGGCAATCACCTGTCTGAGGGTTTCCAGCTGTCTTTTAAAAGCTGCACTGCAGCTAGTGCACTTCAGGTTTTCATTCTCTTTTCTTTCCTTTTCCATCAAGGCTGATTCTTCCTTGTTTCTTCTTGATTTGCCCAACCCTTTGTGTTCCTGTCATCTGATGTTTTGATGTCATTTCCTTTTCCTGTTCCTTTTCTATGTGAAGGCTAGGGTCTGGTTGGAGGGTACATCACAACAAAGCTGTGTTCCTTCGCTAGTTTCCTCACTCCTTCCACTTGTTATTCCTGACTCTTCACTCCTGAAGAATTTCAATATTGGATTGCAGATTCCTGGATTTCTTCAAACCTTTGCAGACTTTGTCCACAAAGGAGTGTTTTTATGCCTTTGGCTTTTTCCTTCTGAGAAGGGGGTGGCAGCTTCTCGAGTGCCCCTAGTCTTCCACATATTCCACTGTGGGATGACATTGTGGCTTCCAGGAACAGTCGCCCATACATTGGACGTTGGACAGTGGAAGACCCAGACTTGCATTAGAGGTAAGCATCCAGACTTGAACAAATGTTTACCCAATCATTCTCCATCATAGGCTGGGCATGCAAGGTGCCTATGTCTCCGTCTTACACACACCAAGGACAAACATTGAATTTTTCAATAACTCCAGTTCCGTAAATGTGATTTCTTCTGTGTCATTTAACTCATTCATTTATTCACTTTTTTAATTAACTGTAATATTGTTTTGATGCTGTTACACATGTATCACATGAGGAAAGCCTTGCTGCTTCTGCAAAGCTACAAAGGCTGACCAGGCATTGCATTCCTCACAGAAATTAGTTTACCTAATGTTTTCCTAATAGCTGCAAAGAAAATCTGTCTTCAATATTATTAACACCAGCACATGCCAAGTGTCATCTCAAACTGTGTACTGTTTGAACAGGAGTAAGGCAACCACCCAACAAAGGGGACATCCATTGAAGCTCCAATGTGAGGAGAACTCGGCATAATGAGAATTGACTCGCCAACTAGGAATTGCATTGCAGCTTCTAATCATCTTCTAAAGGGAATGGGCAACAAACCTCTGATGAACAGAAAGAAACTGCAGTTGGAGGAAGTGGAGCAGTTTGTCCTTGTTCAGTGGCAAGGCAGGGACATAATATGCGGGGGAGCACCATGAAGTGGCTCCATAAATTCATAGTATCAAAAACAACAACAACATACCTTGTGCTACAACTAATCTCATTTCAGGCAATGCCTCGAAAATGTGGATTTCTAATTCTCACTCCACTCATATAAGACTTGCCTCATTTATATAGTCCTTCAGATCCTCACTATACTTTGCCATAAGAACATCTCGGCGCGGATCCACTGACACCTGCTTTACGTTGTGTGTTCTGTTGTAACTGATGTGTATACTATCTCCTGTGCCTGTTGTCTATGTCATCTGTGTAGATAAATGATCACTGTCGTTATAGTACTACATTTTTTGTAAAGTGATGTGACGTCCACTTAGGACAAAGTTTGCCGGACTTCGGTTGCAACCATACCAGGAGTCCCTGCGCCTTGGTTTTCTGTGATATTAACATTTTGCAGTATGATTTTCATTATATGAGGCAAGACCACCGCTGTAAAGTAGAATAGCTGTTTGAATGTTGGATAATGCATGGCTCGTAGTGAACACATTAAAGAAAAGGGTATACCCAAAATCACTGGGACCTGGGTGTGCGATGATATAGAAAGTAGTGGTCCCAGCACTATTACATCCAAACAGTGTAAAAATATACAGTTATATTCACAACAATAAATCAAAGATTACGAATCAATAGTGTAAACAGTGTTATTTAATCACACTGAACACAAATGACAGATTTAAAGAAACACATTACAAAACATCATTAATATGCCCAAATGAATAAAGGAGGGGAAAGAGCAGTGACTTAAGTGAGGCAGTGAGGTAAGTGAAAGACACTAATAGTGAATATCACAATCAAATTGGTAGGCATATTATTCAATGCATTGGAAGTGAGGTCGACTAACGAGGTTCATTTGATTCATTCTATGGAAGCAAAGTAGATGGCTTCCACCTGTTGATCGATGGTTTGTCCACGATTTTTACCGCAGCTTTTACAATTTGGAGTACCACCCATGTTTTGGAGTGTCCTGCTCTCTCTCCCTTCTGAACCTTGGAGCCATTGGGCCCTAATTTGTCCGAGACGACATTTGTTGCCTTTGAGGACTTCTTTCTAATTAAGTCGCGGTGCCCTTTTTTCCCCCCCTTTTTCACTTATTCACTTGTCCTGAGGAAGACCCCGCTAGTAAGGTTTCTAAGAACACCTACATACATCCAGGGGTCGAAACGTCGACATATTATTGATGCCAGTATCGCCGACAGTGCATGTTGCACTGTGACTTTCTATGTTACATGGCTATGTAACTTATTGTATTCATTTCGCTTTCGATAAAGAAATGTGTGGCTTTGAATAATATGCCTACCAATTTGATTGTGATATTCACTATTAGTGTCTTTCACTTACCTCACTGCCTCACTTAAGTCACTGCCCTTTCCCCTCCTTTATTCATTTGGGCATATTAATGATGTTTTGTAATGTGTTTCTTTAAATCTGTCATTTGTGTTCAGTGTGATTAAATAACACTGTTTACACTATTGATTCGTAATCTTTGATTTATTGTTGTGAATATAACTGTATATTTTTACACTGTTTGGATGTAATAGTGCTCGTAGTGAACACATGCAGTCATTATGGTCACCGAGCTGCTGACTGCAGCACAGCTTGTACTTTCATTTTAAGATGCACCTTTGTACCATTTCATGAAGTAGTGCTGGGAAAACGTATGCTGTATAAGTGTTATGGGGATGGAATTTACAGGAAAGGGCGAGCGAGTTCTTGTTTTGTATTCTTTAGAGCACAGTCTTGTGGAAATGAAAAGAAGCGCAAGAAGCAGTGATTCTCCAATGTATGGAGGGACCACAGATGCCTCCTGAGAATGGACTCACAGGATAAACAATATGTATTGAACAGCCAAGAGGTTTGGCTCTGTGTAGGTGAGATCACGATTTTCAGCATAGCAGCCCTGTCTCATATTGGACAGAATAGTAATTTCTCACCATGACAATTACTCTTGAGTGGCATGGCATCATTAAAATGTTGTCAATCTTGCTGTGAATTGCTAACAAAGACCTAAAGAAGTAGTGATGCTACTCAGAAATTCCTACATTATTTTAATTAAAGTATATAATCATGGGAGAAATGTACTCTAAGTGGCTTGGCAAACTTGTTCTGCACTGCCCTTATTGTTTTTTTTAGGTTTTTTGTTTAGCCTATGTGTTTTTTTTAATACAAGTCATTTTAGTTTTGACAAAACATCAGATACTTGCTGTGATGTCAAGGGGGCCGCCCAAATGTACCCGTTTTCTGAGTAAGAGTGGCTACTTCCTATCAATTGACACACTGTTGTGATATTCGGAGGAGACATTCAGATTATAGTCCATGGACACAGGCCTATTTACCGTTACACTTGTGGGGAAACTGGCTACCTCTCAGGATAGGTCCATTCATTTACCATAATTGGAACCCTTTCCTTCATTGGTCCTGTTATATGTATGAAGAAATGATGTTGTGGGTGGCATGCGTGATATAATGGGTGGACTGGCAGGGCTAGTTTGGACCCCGCGTATGTGCGGCACAAAATGGTTCTTTCCTTTGTATTTTAGTATAGCAATGTCAACCGCGAACATCCCATCCACTCCACTGCAAAACCTATGTACCTGTTGCATGGGGAGGTTTCAAGTCATTTCCTTCACCTTGTGTGAAACTCGCCCATCTTTCGTGTCACCATGAGGAACTATTAAAACTCCAGACCCAATGGACTTTGTCAATGTGTGCCTTCTATGCAGATAAGGTTGTCTGCAGTGTGGTATTATAGGGCTTCTCTATTCCTTCTGTGCATTACATTTTATCTGAGGTTCATCAATACCAGAATTGGTCTCCACTAGCACAACAACACAATAGTGTGACTGACTCTTTTATCTGAGGTTGAAATCGGCAAGCCAGAATGGTGAATCATCTCTGAATTGGGACAGGCCAAATCGGTCATGTGCAAATATATTAAAATAGAAGTGGCCAGGTGAAGAGGACAGCACACTGCTACCGCTAATTTCTAATGTTGCCATTCCGTAACCTTTGCTCTTGGCCATGTGCTGCAATAACGTACTTTTTAATATATGGGATAAAGTACCCCCTGCCATACATTATAAGGATATTGCAAGTCATTGAGGAGTTCCATAACCTTATAGAGGAACAAGTCCAAAGGGTATGGAACTCCTAGGTGACTTGCAATATCCTTATCGTGTACGCCAGGGGGTCCTGTATCCCTTATAATACATGGTCACACAACCACCTTGCCAACAAACCACTTAAAACCTTGGTGCGTTGCTCTTTCATATGAAAGAGAGAGCATGTTTGCAAACATGAAGAATAAAAATAAAATGTCTAGTACAAAATTAAAGACATCAAAAATCTGTTATATATTAGTTGCAAACAGATAATCTGATACAAACAGTAGTTTGGAATGTGTAGAAACATGCAGAAAGATTCTAGCTTTTCTCTATCTATGGAGTGGAAAAATAAACATATTCTCTCTGCTTGTCATTGAAAACTATTAAAATAGAGCAGAAAAAAGAAAAGCAACGTTCCGTTTTAGTTGCTCTAAACAGCTGCTTCAATTTTATTACAAGACCGGAGGCTCATATTATGCATTCTTTTATTGCTTTAATATTAACAGCTGCCAAGAAGAAAAAAATACCTTACCCAGAAAACCTTGGGAAAGGACTACAACATTACGTCACAATAGAAACACCAATAGGACGTCGAAATACTGCCATAATTATCTTGAATGACGGCAACAAATCCTCTTTTCTTGCTGCTCAGAGTCAAGATAAGTACTACTCTCGCCTTTTGGTTACTGTTATGACTTTTTATGCTTATGCCTCATGTGTTAATGTTTACATTGGGTTGTTTATCACTCAGGCTACTTAGGAGAAAGGTTCTCTTCCCTGCTGATGTTCGGGTACTTATTTCATATTGGCAGTTGGTTAGAACGTCATTTTAACGTTGTTATTCCTTCCTCAGAGCCGCCTCTTCCCGCCTACCCTCACTCTCTGCTGCCTGAGCCCATCGCTGTTCATCAGGCGCCTTCCTCTACAGGCGTTGTCCTGCAGTTTGAGCATGCTCATATGTGGCTCTCTTCCGACTCCTTCCTTGTGGTAACCCCGCCCTTCCACACCTTGTTTTCCCCTTCGTCCGTCCCCCTTAAAGCCTCCTTTCCCTTTTGAGCTGTAAAATACAAAATGTAACCCCTTTTTCACCATTTTTTTCTCCTGATTTGTTGTACCTGGGATTCACAGGATATTTTCAGTGCCTTTTGAACCCTAATATAAATAGTTATCATGTCTGAGCAGGATGAAACCCAGGTTATGAAGGACAACTTAAAATTATTTATAAAGCATTCTGTGCAATAAGCAGTTTCTGTTCCTATGTTAGATGTCTCAAACAACTTAGAGGCTTCGATCTCTAAAATGCTTAATTATACTCCTCAGCTTCCCTCTAAGAAGGGAAAGACACGTGCCGCACCTCAAAATGTGCTTCATAAAGGCGTTTCTAGTAAAACTGGTCTTCCCACCCCAGCGGTGTCTTTTTCAGGGCTTGCTTCTTCTCTCCTTAATATTACCCAGTTACAGGACACTGATGATGATGATGATGATGATGATGATGATGATGATGATGATAATGATGATGTCCTGGGTGACGCAAGTTCATATAAGGATTCTGATCCTTTTGCAAATGGGCCTCAGGAGAAGAGGCATAACATTTCTCCTCTTGATGGTGGTGTTTCTCACCCAGTGTCTGATGATATAGTGGATCGTTTGGGGGAACCTATGTTCGACCCTTCCTTATTTCACCGTCCTAATTCTCAATGAGTGCGTCCCTTCGGAACATGTTTCCAATTACGTTTCCTTTTATCTGAGACACGTCCTAGATAAATCCTCTCGTAATAAATTAAAGTCTGAATATTCATGCCCTTCCCTTCCTAACATGTTACTGCTACCCCGGTATTGATCCCAAAATGTTGTTGTTTTTTACTAAGTTCGGCAAAGATCCGAAAAAGGGTGGCCAGAGCCTGGTCCAACTTTCAGGACAGTATTTTGGATCTTGTTGGGCCTCTGACCAGAATCCTAGATTTGGCCGAAGAGGCAAAGATAGAGGGTACACAGGTTGACCCAGATACTCTATCTACTTGGGCTCAAAGGACCATATGTATTTTGGGTTTAATGAGCACATTTTACAGGAAAGACGCAGAAGCCTCTTATTGAAAATAGACCCCAAGCATAGTAGCTTTTCCACCAAGGAAGAGGGGCAGCAAGCAAATGGTCTCTTCTTTGGGGATTCTTTCTTAATGAAATGAGCAAATATGTCTCCACCTTTGTAACAATTGATAAGGCCAATTTTTGTATGAAAAATATTTTTTGCTCCCGGGTGTTTGGCAGGGCCAGCAAAGGCAGGAGATGCTTTGCCATCCGTTACTCTGCAAGGGGTCAATCCTCCAACAGAGGCTCCTATAACCAAGGGTCCCAGCAGTATCATTACCAGGATTACAAGCCCCACTTCTATCCCCAACGTTCACAAGGTTTCCAGAACAGGAGATAACGAAACAAGGCAGAACAGTTCTCAGGTAAGAATTTCTAATCTGGCCTTCCTCCCATAGGTGGCAGGTTGGCTCTTTGTCTAAATGCTTGGTTGTCCCTCATGACAGATCCCTGGGTGACCCAAACTGTTCAAGGTTATTGTATGGACCTTGATCAGGTTCTGTTTCAGCTTCATTTACCAACCTTCTTCACGTTTTGCAAGAACAATCTCTTCAAGTCCAGCAAGAAGTCCAATCTTGTCTGTGAAAACAAGCTATTGAATGAACCTCATTCGATCCCACAAGTTTCCTCAGTACCATCTTTTTGGCTTTAAAGAAAAACAAGAAATTTCATACAGACATCAATCTGAAAATGTTCAACAATTTCGTAGTATATCATAATTTCAAGATGGTAACCATTATCCGTCTCAGAGACATTCTTTTACAGGACGATTGGTTGGTTTGTCTAGATCTTCAAGATTCTTACTTGATGTTTCCAATTCACCTATCTTCCAGGAAGTATCTCCAGTTTCAATGGGGCCAGTCCTTTTTCTGATTCAAGAATCTACCTTTTGGTCTTTCTTTGGACCCGTGGTGGTTTATCAAAATTCTCAAGCCAGTAGTAGCCTTTCTCAGGGCTCAAGCTGACAGGCTCATTGTGGATCTCAACGACTTTATAATCATGGCGCAGGGCAAAAATTATCTTCTCTCTCACCTACATCTCTGTCAAGGCCTTCTCGTAAGCCTAGGCTTCCTCATCAACTTTCAGAAATCCGCTCTCATTCTGGCAAAGCGCCTGGAATTTCTAGGTTTCATGATAGATACCTCTATATCAGTTCTTCAGCTCCCTCAACAAAAGATCTCATTGATCAAGAAAGAAATCTATTACTCCCTGACCCTGTCTAATTTTTCTCTCCGATCTCTAGCACAGGAGTTTGACTGTATCGCCATTACTTTGGGTAAACTTGATGGAGCAGAATGTCTGGGTTTTTGCTGCTCCTTATCGCCCCATTAATCCCTAGAGGGGACCTTGATCTATAGGCCGCCTGGCTCGACAGGGGCCTTTCTGAATTCCTTAAACCAAATTCTGGCACCCTGGACTCTTAAATACTCCCATTTTCTGGTCTTGGGTGACCTAACGCTCCACATGGACAAGCCTCTGGTGACAGAAGTGATTTCTCTGAAAGAGACTCTTTCAGCTCTTAGCCTTACCCCATATGTTTTTCTACCAACACATAGGGCTGGACATACCCTAGATCAAATTTTTTCTAATGTCACACTTAAAGTAGATGATCCTGTACCACTAACCTGGTCAGAACATTATTTAGTGAGTTTTAGTTTCAGAAAAATAGGCAGACACATTCCATAAGCACTTCAACAATGTCTAGAGCTTTCCATAGAATCTCTCCATCTGACTTGGGTAAAGCCCTAGAGTCCTCCATCCCCCTTCTCTCAGGTAATAGAGAGACAGATGCCTTTCAGCTAGAAGCTTGGATCATGCAGAATGTAAATAAGCTAGCTCCTATTATTGCACAACACTCGAATAAAGCAAAGTTTCTGCCCCTGGTTTAATGAGATATTAAAAATAAGTAAAAAAGTGTGTAAGTGCTTGGAAAGGAGATGGCAGAAAAACTAGTTTGGAGGACAACGTAATTATAAACTGCCTTTGAAGGCTCACAAGGTAAAAGTCAATGCAGTGGAAAAAACATTTTTGAGGAAAAAATAGAGGAATCTGAAAACAAATTAAAGGAGATTTTTAAAATGTTAAATCTTTTCTCAATCCTGTAACCACTATTAGAGACTATAAACCTTCAGCGAAATGGACCAATCAATTGGCAGAGTTTTTCTCACAACATTGTTGCTATACAAAGCTCTTTCGATACTATGTCCCAATGTGACAGTTACAACATGACACCACCTGACCCGAGAATGATTAAAGGCGGAACCCCCCACATTTCTTCACCTACCTCCTATGTCTCTAGAGGAGTCTCTGTACCATCAGTCGACTAAAGTCGGGATCCCCAGCTGATCCCTGTCCAGCTCAGCTTCTGGCCAAGGTGGCTCCGGCCATTAATTCAGTGGCCAACAAGGTTCTCAATGCCTCGCTGACCTCTGAACTAATGCCTCCTGCATGGAAACATGCTAAAATTCTCCCGCTACTTAAAAAAGCTTCAGCTGATCATAAAGTCTTAGCCAACTACCGGCCGATACCCCTACTTCCTGCCTTCTCTAAGGTGTTGGAAAAACATGTAAATTCAGTCATCTCAGGCTACCTTGAATACAACAATTTGCTGCACTCCAGTCAATATGGTTTTAGAATCAGCTGTAGCACAGAAACAGTGCTGCTACAGGTTACTGAGCACATTAAAAAGAAGTTGGATCAGGGGGGAAGGGCGGTCCTGTTTATGTTGGATCTTTCTGCGGCCTTCGATACGGTGCCCCCTGACAGACTAATAAAGCGGCTCCAGAGTATTGGAATTGGTGGTACTGCCCTAAAGTGGCTAACCTCATTTCTGGAGGATAGAAGTCAGGAAGTTTGGACTCCTCCCTATACTACCACCATCCAGAATCTGAAGGTGGGCATCCCCCAGGGCTCAGCTCTGAGCCCTACACTCTTTAATGTTTACTTGACCCCACTTGCAGATTTGGCTGAATCTAGTGGGGCCTTGAGGAAATTTCTACCCCTTTTGTCTGCTGCCACTAGGAAAACAGTGATCCAGGCCCTAAGCACTTCAAAATTTGATCATGGAAATGTTCTTTACTTGGGTCTACCCGATTATCTTCTGAACCACTTGCAAGTGGTTCAAAATGCAGCAGCAAGACTAGTTCTTAATCTGAACCCCCGGACTCATAGGCCCCCTCATCTCAGGGCTCTTCACTGGTTGCTAGTGAGAAAGAGGATTAAATTCAAGGCTCTGGTCTTGACACATAAAGCCCTACATGGCAAGGGTGCCAGCTACATCAGGAAGAGAATACTACACTACACCCCCCTCTAGAACTTTGAGGTCTTCATTCAGCCATCTGGCTACCATTCCCAGGGTCCGCAATCAACTCAATCAATCAATCAATCAATCAATCAATCAGGGGTCTGTATAGCACAGCTACTCACCCGTGAGGGTCTGAAGGCGCTGGGGGGCGGGGGGTTGCTCCATAGGGTGCTGTGGTCATCTGAAGAGCCAGGTCTTGAGGTCCTTCCTGAACAGGAGGAGTATAGGCTTTGCCGGAGGGGGAGGATGTTCCAGGTCTTGGCTGTGAGGTAGGAGAAGGACTTTCCCCACATTCTGGTCTTGTAGATGCTTGGCATGGTGGCCAGAGAGAGGTCGGCTGATCGGAGGTTTCTCTTGGGTGCATGGAAGGAGAGGCGGTTGTTTAGGTATGCTGGTCTAATGTTGTGGAGGGCCTTGTAAGCATGCGTGAGGAGCTTGAAGGTTATTCTTCCTTCGATGGGGAGCAAGTGGAGGTTCAGGAGGTGTTGGGTGATGTGGTTGCAAAAACAACAGTTGATGGACAGAATGCAGAACAATGTCATACATTCACCCCAGTACAGAGATCTGGGCCTAAATCCATCGTTTTTTTGCTCACCATGCCATTCCAGTTTGAACCCAGCCATCTGCAAATCAGTCTTGACCCTGTGCCTCATGGGAACAGTCCAGCCCGAACTGCCAAGCCAGGTCCTCCCTGGACTGGAAACAAGCATCCTAGGACCGGTTTCGGGGTTTCACCCTCTTCAGCCAGGATAGCTTGATTCCAGTGGCATGGAGAGCACGGGACCCACGTCTGGGCATACCCGTCCCACTCGGGTGACAAATGCAAAAACAACAGTTGATGGACAGAATGCAGAACAATGTCATACATTCACCCCAGTACAGAGATCTGGGCCTAAATCCATCGTTTTTTTGCTCACCATGCCATTCCAGTTTGAACCCAGCCATATGCAAATCAGTCTTGACCCTGTGCCTCATGGGAACAGTCCAGCCCGAACTGCCAAGCCAGGTCCTCCCTGGACTGGAAACAAGCATCCTAGGACCGGTTTCGGGGTTTCACCCCTCTTCAGCCAGGATAGCTTGATTCCAGTGGCATGGAGAGCACGGGACCCACGTCTGGGCATACCCGTCCCACTCGGGTGACAAATGCAAAAACAACAGTTGATGGACAGAATGCAGAACAATGTCATACATTCACCCCAGTACAGAGATCTGGGCCTAAATCCATCGTTTTTGCTCACCATGCCATTCCAGTTTGAACCCAGCCATATGCAAATCAGTCTTGACCCTGTGCCTCATGGGAACAGTCCAGCCCGAACTGCCAAGCCAGGTCCTCCCTGGACTGGAAACAAGCATCCTAGGACCGGTTTCGGGGTTTCACCCCTCTTCAGCCAGGATAGCTTGATTCCAGTGGCATGGAGAGCACGGGACCCACGTCTGGGCATACCCGTCCCACTCGGGGTGACAAATGCAAAAACAACAGTTGATGGACAGAATGCAGAACAATGTCATACATTCACCCCAGTACAGAGATCTGGGCCTAAATCCATCGTTTTTTGCTCACCATGCCATTCCAGTTTGAACCCAGCCATATGCAAATCAGTCTTGACTCCTGTGCCTCATGGGAACAGTCCAGCCCGAACTGCCAAGCCAGGTCCTCCCTGGACTGGAAACAAGCATCCTAGGACCGGTTTCGGGTTTCACCCTCTTCAGCCAGGATAGCTTGATTCCAGTGGCATGGAGAGCACGGGACCCACGTCTGGGCATACCCGTCCCACTCGGGTGACAAATGCAAAAACAACAGTTGATGGACAGAATGCAGAACAATGTCATACATTCACCCCAGTACAGAGATCTGGGCCTAAATCCATCGTTTTTGCTCACCATGCCATTCCAGTTTGAACCCAGCCATATGCAAATCAGTCTTGACCCTGTGCCTCATGGGAACAGTCCAGCCCGAACTGCCAAGCCAGGTCCTCCCTGGACTGGAAACAAGCATCCTAGGACCGGTTTCGGGGTTTCACCCCTCTTCAGCCAGGATAGCTTGATTCCAGTGGCATGGAGAGCACGGGACCCACGTCTGGGCATACCCGTCCCACTCGAGGTGACAAATGCAAAAACAACAGTTGATGGACAGAATGCAGAACAATGTCATACATTCACCCCAGTACAGAGATCTGGGCCTAAATCCATCGTTTTTTGCTCACCATGCCATTCCAGTTTGAACCCAGCCATATGCAAATCAGTCTTGACCCTGTGCCTCATGGGAACAGTCCAGCCCGAACTGCCAAGCCAGGTCCTCCCTGGACTGGAAACAAGCATCCTAGGACCGGTTTCGGGGTTTCACCCTCTTCAGCCAGGATAGCTTGATTCCAGTGGCATGGAGAGCACGGGACCCACGTCTGGGCATACCCGTCCCACTCGGGGTGACAAATGCAAAAACAACAGTTGATGGACAGAATGCAGAACAATGTCATACATTCACCCCAGTACAGAGATCTGGGCCTAAATCCATCGTTTTTTGCTCACCATGCCATTCCAGTTTGAACCCAGCCATATGCAAATCAGTCTTGACCCTGTGCCTCATGGGAACAGTCCAGCCCGAACTGCCAAGCCAGGTCCTCCCTGGACTGGAAACAAGCATCCTAGGACCGGTTCTCGGGTTTCACCCCTCTTCAGCCAGGATAGCTTGATTCCAGTGGCATGGAGAGCACGGGACCCACGTCTGGGCATACCCGTCCCACTCGGGGTGACAAATGCAAAAACAACAGTTGATGGACAGAATGCAGAACAATGTCATACATTCACCCCAGTACAGAGATCTGGGCCTAAATCCATCGTTTTTTTGCTCACCATGCCATTCCAGTTTGAACCCAGCCATATGCAAATCAGTCTTGACCCTGTGCCTCATGGGAACAGTCCAGCCCGAACTGCCAAGCCAGGTCCTCCTGGACTGGAAACAAGCATCCTAGGACCGGTTTCGGGTTTCACCCCTCTTCAGCCAGGATAGCTTGATTCCAGTGGCATGGAGAGCACGGGACCCACGTCTGGGCATACCCGTCCCACTCGGGGTGACAAATGCAAAAACAACAGTTGATGGACAGAATGCAGAACAATGTCATACATTCACCCCAGTACAGAGATCTGGGCCTAAATCCATCGTTTTTTGCTCACCATGCCATTCCAGTTTGAACCCAGCCATATGCAAATCAGTCTTGACCCTGTGCCTCATGGGAACAGTCCAGCCCGAACTGCCAAGCCAGGTCCTCCCTGGACTGGAAACAAGCATCCTAGGACCGGTTTCGGGGTTTCACCCCTCTTCAGCCAGGATAGCTTGATTCCAGTGGCATGGAGAGCACGGGACCCACGTCTGGGCATACCCGTCCCACTCGAGGTGACAAATGCAAAAACAACAGTTGATGGACAGAATGCAGAACAATGTCATACATTCACCCCAGTACAGAGATCTGGGCCTAAATCCATCGTTTTTTTGCTCACCATGCCATTCCAGTTTGAACCCAGCCATATGCAAATCAGTCTTGACCCTGTGCCTCATGGGAACAGTCCAGCCCGAACTGCCAAGCCAGGTCCTCCCTGGACTGGAAACAAGCATCCTAGGACCGGTTTCGGGGTTTCACCCTCTTCAGCCAGGATAGCTTGATTCCAGTGGCATGGAGAGCACGGGACCCACGTCTGGGCATACCCGTCCCACTCGGGGTGACAAATGCAAAAACAACAGTTGATGGACAGAATGCAGAACAATGTCATACATTCACCCCAGTACAGAGATCTGGGCCTAAATCCATCGTTTTTTGCTCACCATGCCATTCCAGTTTGAACCCAGCCATATGCAAATCAGTCTTGACCCTGTGCCTCATGGGAACAGTCCAGCCCGAACTGCCAAGCCAGGTCCTCCCTGGACTGGAAACAAGCATCCTAGGACCGGTTTCGGGGTTTCACCCCTCTTCAGCCAGGATAGCTTGATTCCAGTGGCATGGAGAGCACGGGACCCACGTCTGGGCATACCCGTCCCACTCGGGGTGACAAATGCAAAAACAACAGTTGATGGACAGAATGCAGAACAATGTCATACATTCACCCCAGTACAGAGATCTGGGCCTAAATCCATCGTTTTTTGCTCACCATGCCATTCCAGTTTGAACCCAGCCATATGCAAATCAGTCTTGACCCTGTGCCTCATGGGAACAGTCCAGCCCGAACTGCCAAGCCAGGTCCTCCCTGGACTGGAAACAAGCATCCTAGGACCGGTTTCGGGTTTCACCCCTCTTCAGCCAGGATAGCTTGATTCCAGTGGCATGGAGAGCACGGGACCCACGTCTGGGCATACCCGTCCCACTCGGGGTGACAAATGCAAAAACAACAGTTGATGGACAGAATGCAGAACAATGTCATACATTCACCCCAGTACAGAGATCTGGGCCTAAATCCATCGTTTTTTTGCTCACCATGCCATTCCAGTTTGAACCCAGCCATATGCAAATCAGTCTTGACCCTGTGCCTCATGGGAACAGTCCAGCCCGAACTGCCAAGCCAGGTCCTCCCTGGACGGGTGATGTGGTTGCAGCGGGTATGTCTAGGATCAGTCTAGCTGCAGCGTTATGGACGGTCTGGATCTTGTGAAGGAGTTTTTTGTTGATTCCAGCGTAGCGGGCGTTGCCGTAGTCCAATCTGCTAGTGATGAGGGCATGTGTGACCATTTTTCTGGATTCGGAGGGGATCCATCTGAATGTTTTCCGGAGTATGCGGGGGGTGGTGAAGCAGGCCGAGGATATGGCGTTGATCTGGCGGTTCATAGTGAGTGATGAGTCCAGTATAATGCCGAGGTTTCATGCGTGGTCTGTCGGGGGTGGGGGGTTTCCGAGGGCGGGGGGCCACCAGGTGTCGTCCCATACTGAGGGGGTGGAGCCAAGGATGAGGACTTCTGTTTTCTCGGAGTTGAGTTTCAGGCAGCTGTCCTTCATACAGGTGGTGAGAGCTTTCATCCCTTCTTGGAGGTTTTGCCTGGTGATGTTGGGCTCCTTGGTGAGGGAGAGGATGAGTTGGGTGTCGTCAACGTAGGAGACAATGTTGAGCCCGTGGTTTCTGACGATGGTTGCGAGGGGTGCCATGTAGATGTTGAAGAGGGTGGGGCTGAGGGAGGATCCCTGGGGTACTCCACATCTGGTCTGTGTGGGTTCTGAGAGGTAGGGTGGGAGACTGACTCGCTGCATTCTGCCTGTGAGAAATGAGCATATCCAGTCGAGGGCCTTTCCTCGGATGTCGGCGTCGTGGAGTCTGCGGTGGGAGATGGTGTTGAAGGCAGCTGAGAGGTCCAGGAGGATGAGGGCTGCCATTTGGCCCTGGTCGAGGAGGGTGCAGATGTCGTCGGTGGTGGCGAGTAGGGCGGCCTAGGTGCTATGGTTGCTGCGGAATCCGGATTGGGATATGTCCAGGACGTTGTTGGCTTTGATGAAGTTTGCTAGCTGGGTGTTGACAGCCTTTTCGATGACTTTGGCTGCAAATGGAAGCAGTGAGATGGGCCTGAAATTCTTGAGCTCCGTCAGGTCTGCGGAGGGTTTCTTCAGGAGGGGGTTTCCAGTCGTCGGGGAATGTGGCGGGTTCGAGGGAGCAGTTGATGGTCCGGCGTAGTACGGGTGCGATGGCCGTGGTGGCTCTGTGTAAGATGTGGGGGGACAGGGGTCTGACGGTGCTCCGGAGTGGATGTTCTTCATGGTCTTTAAGGTGTCTTCTGTCATGAGTGGGGTCCAAGTGAGTAGGGTCTGTTCGGTGGCGTCGCTGGGGGTGGGGGCTGAAGTGATGCAGAGTTCCTGGTTGTCGAAGTTGTCGTAGAGTGTCTTAATCTTGAGGTGGAAAAAGGTGCTAAATCTGTTGCAGAGGTCTTACGAGGGAGGGACATCTGTAGTTTCGCTGCCGGGTTTGGCAAATTCCTGGATAATGGAGAAAAGTCCTTTGGAGTTGTGGGCGTTGGTGAGGATTCTGTCTAGGAGGAAGTTCTTCTTTGTGGATTTGATGAGTTGGTGGTGTGTTGTGGTGGCTGTTCTGTAGGCAGTGCGTGTTTCTGGGGTTTTGCTGTTCCTCCATGTCTTTTCGAGTCGTCGGCAGGAACACTTGGATTCTTGAAGTGCAGTGGTGAACCAGCTTGCTCTCTTGATGTGTCGCCCTGTGGTTTTCTTGAGGGGAGCGAGAGTGTCTGCGCAGTTGGTGATCCAGTGGTGGAGGATGCGTGCTGCGGTGTTAGCGTCTGGCGTCATTGGAGGTGGGGTGCTGGTGAGGGCGGCGGTGATCTGTTCTTCGATGACTTTGTTCAAGCTTCTACGGGGGATAGTGCGCATGCTTGTGTACGGTGGGTTTTCTGAAGGAGAAATGGATGCAGTGGTGGTCCGTCCAAGAAGTTCGGTGGTGTGGCTATAGGGGACGCTGTTTTCTCCTGTGAAGATGGGGTCGCGTGTGTGGCAGTGGAAGTGTCCGCAGGAGATCGGGCCTTGGGTGTTCGCTCGTCATAGAAAGCTGGCAGTTGTTGCTGCATCCAGGGTTGAGAGCGCGGAGGGTGCTGGAGTAGTAATGGAGGCGGGTTGGGGACCAGGGTCCCTGGAATTAGTAATGGTCGGGTCGCGGACGGGCACAGAAGGGCTTGCCTTTGGCGCAACAGCAGCGCGCCTGCTGCGCTGGGCCACACAGCAGCCGCTATTAAGTAGGGGTCGGGAAGGATACGCTGGGGGGGAGGGGCCGAGGCTGCAGCAGGGAGCATGAAAAATGCAAAAGAGCACGAAAAAAGCAAAAGAGAAAGAGAGAGCAAACAAAGAAAAAGGGAGCAAAAAGAGAAAAGAGAGAGCAAACAAAGAAAAAGAGATCAAAAAGAGAAAATAAGAGGGCAGAGAAAAGTCAAGAGAGGCGGAACAGCAGAAGAGCAGAGTGCTCTCCCACTGGACCACCAGGGATGAGGCGCAGGCAGGAGCCTGCGGGTGGAGGAGGGCCTCGAACCTATGGCCAGATAGAGAGCCCAGGGCTCACAGGGCACTTATTGGTGGAGCTGCACGGGGGAGAGCTAAACAGGTCAGTGGTCTAGCTCTGGAGGTAGAACTGGAGGTAGATCTTTCACGTTCCTGGGAGCCCAGGCCTGGAACCAACTCCCTTTGGCCCTTAGAGCCACTGTGGAATTATCTGTGCTCAGGAAGCAATTAAAAACCTGGTTATTCTGCAATTAAGTGTTCCTTAGGTAGAGGTGGAGAGTTACCTGTTAGCACCGGGACACTTTGTTGAGTAGCCGTGCGCTTTATAAATGCCGGTTCATTCATTCATTGTGGGTCTTCTGGCATCTTCAATCCAAGCAATTTTTCCCGGTCCTCTACATTATCGGGGATTGCAAAGGTTAAAGATTCGTCATCTTCGCAAAAGTTTGGCTTTCTTGGATCCAGTAATTATAGATTCTGAATCCGGGGAAGAACTTCTTATGTGGCTCAGTCACTTAGACGCCTGGAATGGGAGATCTATTTTCTCTGTTGCCCCCGATCTTGTCTTAGAATCCGATGTAAGTCAGACAGGTCTCGACCGGGGGTACATAGTCTCTTCAAGAGCCATCCTTGCACATCAGTTGTTTAGAGATGCTTGCAGGTTCCTTTGCCATCCAGTCCTTTATAAAAGACAGAGCAAGATGCACCATTCTTCTGCCGATGGACAATCTGTCGGCGTTAGATATATAAACCGTCTCGGGGGTACGAGATCCAAACCCCTAGCAGTTCTGGCCAAGAGTCTATGGGAATTCTGTCTACAAAGGAACATCTCAGTCAGAGCAGAATATCTTCTGGGCGAGTTGAATGTAGTAGAAGACTGATATTCCAGACATTTCCAGGATTCAAGCGACTGGCATCTGCACCCCTCTTTTTTAGTCAACTTTCTTCAATCTTTGGCACCATGTCCATAGATCTCTTTGGTTCCCGTATCAACTCTCAGCTTTCCTCCTTTTTCAGTTGGAGGCCAGATCCTTTAGCTCTGGCCACCGATGCGTTTCTCTAATCCTGGCCTCAGACTCTTCTCTACGCCTTTCCCTCCTTTCTCTTCAATGCATGTGTCCTAGCTCATGCTCTCAGACAGCAGTCATCCCTGGTTCGGATCACCCCCATTTGGCAAGGTCATCCCTGGTACCCATCTCTACTGGAACTGGCTTTGGTCTTTCCCGTTTAAATTCCAACCTTTCCTGACCTGTTTCTCAAACCTTAAGGGTTTTGTCACAACTTCATTCTAGAGGGCTCCCTTTCCCTCATCGCTTGAAGGATTTTGGGGCTTCCTGGAGAACCCCTGGAATTTTGGAGGAGGCCATCCGACTCATCCAACAATCCTGGTCCCCTGGCATGACAAAACTTTACAAATTAACTTGGTTGGCCTGTAGCTGGTGTATGGACAGGGATTCAGATCCCTTTTCAGCAAATGTAACCTTGGTGGTTAACTTCCTAGCTTCTTTAGCTTCCCAAGGGAAAGCATATCGTACTATCAGTATTAAAGATCGTCAATTGCAGCTGAACACATAAGAGTGGATGGAAGGCCCATTGGGGAGCATCCTTTGATCTGTCATCTGTTAAAGAGTGTACGTTTTGCTAATCCTCCTTGTCCCAAATATAATACCATGTGGGATGTTAATTTGGTTGTGCATATGTTTATTTCATGGCCAGACAATGCAGAGCTTTGTCTCAAATATTTATCTGCTAAGCTGACTACGCTTTTATGTTTGGTTTCTTTAAAAAGTGTTTCTGATGTCAAACACTGGAAGTGTCTTCTTTTCACTATTCTACACTTAGTGATTATTTTCAGGTTAAGAGAAGCACTAAAACTAATTTGATGTCAGTTCATTATCCTTTTTTTTCCCTTCACAGCCAAAGTTATGTGTTGGAAATTGTTTGAAAACATACATTTCATGAACTGCAGATCTGAGAATGCCTTCCGTGTCCCAGTTGCTCATTTCCTTTCAGAAATCCCACAAACTGTCTCTGCTCCTACCTTCACTCACTGGTTTAGGTGGACCATGTCACTAGCTGGTATTAGTACTGATTCCTTTGGCACTCATTCAGACAGAGGAGCCATGGCCTCTAGGGCTTTTTGTGTGGGTGCGGGGTTGCATGATAGTCTCAAATCTGCAGATTGATCAAACACTAATACGTTTAGGACTTTTTATTGTAAACCAATTGCTCATCCATCTGACTCTAATTTCAATGCTTTGAACAAGCATAATGAGCCTCCGGTCTTGTAATAAAATTGAGATTTTCCTAGCCTTGGTGTTGGAAAGGCTAGATTTTATTAAAGACACGGAGGAGAGTATTATCCCACCACTGTTTTTACTAACCTTCCCTGATTTATTTATTTTGCATTCCCAGCGCCTTCAATCAGTACTGCAAACTCAACCTAACCTTGTTGGAGACTATTTTCCTTTGGATTCTACTTGGTGGCTGTACACTCCCAAGCCATCCGTTTGGATCTTCGTTCTCTGCTCCTTTCGGATTTTCTCAAGGATTTGGTGACTGTTCTGCTGACCCTTGGTTCTGTTCTGTTATTTCTCTCTGGAACTCATGTTGACTGACTCTTAGCAAGAAAAGAGGATTTGTTGCTCTCAGTCAAGATAACTATGGCAGTGTTCAATGTCGTATTGGTGTTTCTATTGTGACGTAATGTTGTAGTTCTTTCCCAGGATTTTCTGGGTAACGTAGTTGTTAGAAATGGGATCTCTAGTTGGCAAGGGTTTGCACCTTTGTCCAAGTAGGGACCCTTCTTCCTAGTCAGGGTAAGGGTGTTACACTCGTGAAGTAACCCCTGCTCACCCTCGTGGTAGCTTGGCACGAGCAGTCAGGCTTAATTCAGAGGCAGTGTGTAAAGCATTTGCACATAACCAACAGTAATACAGTGTAAGCACTACAAACGGACACCACACCAGTTTAGAAAAATAACCAATATTTTATATACTCAAGACAAGACCAATTACGACAAAAATCCACAATACTATACTTTACTGAATGAATACTTGATACGGTAACTTCTTCTTTGCAGGAATAGCACAAAAGCAAAGTTCGTGACGAGTCGGTAGCTCCGTCCGAGCCTACCGTGATGCTGAAAACCACAGAGTCTAACAGTTCCAGCCGACCGCGTCGATACGGGCCAGCAGAGTCATGAACAGACTCGGTTACAGTACCTTTCTCGTTGTGGCTGGTACGGAGTGTACGAGCCCGTCGGCGTTCGTCGCGGTTGCGGTGCAAGACGGAGCGATGCAAGGTGCGGTGTCCCTCGATGCGGTGCAGGCAGCCAGCGGCTCGATGAGCGTCGTGCAGACGGAGTCGGTGAGTCCAAGGCGTGCGATGCAGGGTGAGACGATGCTCGATGCGGTGCTGACAAGTTGCGCTGCAGGCGACCTAGCCGGAGTGCGGGAGCTGGCGTCGGACAGCGGTGCGAGTCAGAGCGGTGCGTCGCAGACGTGCGAGCGGTGCCCCAAATGCAGTGCGGTCACGACTCTTGAGCCAGTTGCAGCGACAGCGTCGGTCTGGTCCGGCTGGCACAGTGAAGCGATGCGATGCGAACTGCGGTGCCCACAGGTCACGGTGCAAGCAGCGGCTCGATGTTGGCGGCGTCGGACGTCGCCCACGGTGAGACCAGGGTTGCGATGCGAAGCGGGGCGATGCGGCCTGCGGTGCAAACAGGTCACCGGCCAGGGATGGATTCGGTTGACGGAGTCGGTTGCAGTTCCCTTCCTCTGTGGCGACTGAAACAGCGTTCCAGCAGCAGTACCCAGAGGCTTGTGAAGTCTTTGCAGTCCCTGAGACTTCTTAACAGGAGGCCAGCTCAGTTCCAGGCCCTTGGAGATACTCGGCACAAGTTTGTAGAAAGTTCAGTCCTTTCACTGCCCAAGGCAGAAGCAGCAGCTGCAGGCTAACCCAACAAAGCAACAACACAGCAAAGGGGCAGTACTCCTCCTGGCAGCTCTTCCAGCTCTTCGTCTTGGCAGGTTCCTTGATTCCAGCGAGATCTAAATTCATGGGGTCAGGGCCCCAATATTTATATCCCAAATTCCTTTGTTCTCTGAAGGCAGAGAGGCCTTTGCCTAGTCCAAACCAGTTCTGGAGCACTTTGTTGACAAGTCTCCGTCCCTTCTTTCAGTGAGTAGGCCAGGGACATCAGACGCACCACAGGAGGTGGAGCCAGCATTGTGGAGGGAAGGCACTGTCCTATTCAGGGCCCAGGTGCGACCCCTCCCACCCATCTACATGTAGATCTTGCTATTCAGCCCTGCGCTGACTCACCCGATCTCCTGGCATCCCCCAGCCCCTGTCACTCACACTCCAGACAAGGAATACACAACCACGCAGAGGCAGGCTTGGATGGTTAGACAAGAAAATACCTACCTTCTAAAAGTGGTATTTTCAAACACAGAATGTTAAAACCAACTTCACTAAAGGCTGTATTTTATCATTCTGAGTCCAGGCATACTAAACTCGAATTTCTACCATGTTCCCGGGTCAGTTAGGATTATAAGCTGTAATAATCAAAACTGCCC
Organism: Calotriton arnoldi; assembly: GCA_963921515.1. Classification (NCBI taxonomy): domain Eukaryota; kingdom Metazoa; phylum Chordata; class Amphibia; order Caudata; family Salamandridae; genus Calotriton; species Calotriton arnoldi. The sequence goes on along the minus strand of CAWUFW010021088.1, from coordinate 36,467 downwards.
GTTTTGGCCTAGGGGGAACAGGTAGCCTTGCAATAGTGAAAACGAACTAGGCTGTAATTCACTATCAGGACATGCCGCACACACCAGGGCATGTCCTACCTTTCGCGTACAACGCACCCTGCCCACAGGGGTACCTTGGGCCTACCTTAGGGGTGACTAACATGTAGCAAAGGGAAGGTTTAGGGACTTGCAAGTGTGTGCACTTGCCAAGTCGACATGGCAGCCCCAGGCTGCGCACAGGCTCTGCGACGGCAGGCCCGAGTTACACTTTACGGGCTGTTTGCGTGGGTGGCACAATCCAGTGCTGCAGCCCACCAACAGCATTTGGTCTAGAGGCCCTGGCACTCGCAGTGCACTTTACAAGGGACTGACACCTAAACCAAATAGGCCAATCATGGAAACACCAATCCATAACACATTTTATACAGGAGCACTTGCACTTTCCCACTGGACAGCAGTGAGGAAAGTGCGCAGAATCATTTCACCAGCAAAAACAGAGTCAAAACCGGGAGGTCAGAAAGCAAAAAGTCAGGGGAAACACGCCAAAAGATGCCAAGTCTAACAGTAGTTTTTTCCTCTTGGTAGCAGTTAATATTAAAGAAAGAAAAGAATGCCTAATACCGCCTCCGTGTCTTTAATAAAATCTAACACAAAACGATGATGGATGGAATGTTGAACATTGTCAAACATTCACCCCCAGTCACAGATCTGGGTTTAATCCATTGTTATTTTTCTTGCCATGCCGTTTCAGTTTGGACCCAGCCATATGCAAATCAGCCATGAACCTGTTCCTCATGGGAACAATCCAGCCCGAACTGCCAAGCCGGGTCCTCACTGGACCGGAAACGAGCATCCTGGGACTGGTTTCGGGGCATCACCCCTAATCACCCAGGCTAGCTTGAAACCGGTGGCGTAGCAAGCACGGGACCCATATCTGGGCATACCGATTCACACCTAGAGTGAAAATGTGCTCACTACGCCACTGGAATCAAGCTACCCTGGCTGATGAGGGGTATACTTATAAAGAGGCGCCACAACCAAAATTAAGCAAAGAGTCTAAAATTAGTTAATTCTTAACAACGGGGGAAGATGCAGTATTTTAATTCAAGGGACGCCTGGAAGAAACAAACACGCATAAAATGTGTTGTGTGTTTATTTGCAGCTAACCGAGACGTGCTCCAGTAATCAGAAAAAAGAGGTATTCCATGCCCTCTTCTGTTCTTATATTGGCCTCGCTATAAAAGATAAGGTGAGACAACAAAGTGTGAGGTGTTGTATATAATGGTTTAGGACTCATAGAGGTTGTTTTGTAATAATAAAAAGAGTTTTGCAATATAGCATCAGGAGTACTGTCAGCAATATGAATGCCATTTGGTAGATGAACGCTCCTTTATTTATAGATAGACTAATCAAGTATACTCATTTAAGTATTATTCCCTCTAGGACAACCGAGACGTGATCCGGTCTGGTCCATGTAGGTAATAGCTGCCATCCCCTCAAAAATTATTCTATAATTGAGGTGAGAGATAGCAATTGGGAGATAGCATTGATTATAAATTTGATGACAATAGTCAGAATGACTTGACTAATTGGTCTTTTATCTATATAGGGTGGCACTATATCAAATATTATCCAAATATTATCCATCCAACCACAATGGCTTTGAAATAACTCCTAAAAAGAAAAAATTAAGGTAATGGATCAAGACTCTTAGTAGTGACCGTAGATACCTCAATAGGGAAAAAAACGACTTTGAGGATATCTTATGTTATGTACTTTATATTTTTCAGCCATAAATTGAAGATATTGGTACATATCTCCCTTATCACATGGGAATCACACTGACCTGAGTGCTGTGGCACCGGTGAGTGGATAACTTAGCTTTGTTTTCATTTGTTGTGTGGAGAGATGAGTGAGTGTTTACCTACCCTGCAAAAATGGATTTAGAATGAATGCGGTTTTTTATTACTAAGCTCTACCATGTGAAGTGTGAATACTTATAAATAATGTAGAAAAGTATGTATAAAATTGTGGGGGATATGAGTTCATAAACAGACAAAAAAGAGTTTTTCCAAATGCCCTATTAGAGGACATGAGGGTGTATGGGGGCTGAAAAGGGTTTCCGAATGGGATGTATTAGAACCAAATAGGAATGTTATATTTTATGCGTTGATATTTATATATATATATTTTTTTTTATTCCTTTGTCGTGTCTCTATGTTAGGAAAAAAATTGTACCACGAAATAAATTGGATGAGGAAAGAATATTAACTGTCCTGAAGAAGGTGGTCCAATTAACATTTTACCACCGAAACGCGTCGACGCAGAGGTTTTTGTTAAATTTGATGGGAGGCAACAGCCATTAAGACAGGGAAGTCTTTACCCTGCTGGGTGTTGTTAAGTGTATATTCAAATTAACGATCTAGAAGACAAAATATTTCTGTCTTGTGTATCCCTTTCCTTTCCAGGGAGCTTGGTCTTTGTATGAATTTGTACTAATTGTATTAATTAGCACTGTTTTAGTGATTTTTATGTATTTTTTAATGATGTTATACAATTGTCAATGTATTTTAATTGCAACCTACTGTGATTCGATTTATTAAACTTGTGCATAAGTATTTTCACATACTGAGTAGAGCTCTTCTATTGTGTATATGTATGTGGATGCGAGCTAGGGTCCTGGTATGAAGTTGTATGATTGGCTTGGGCACAAAGAGCTACAACTAGTTCTTATAAATTATATTTAAGTTGTTCCAAAGGGACATTTTGTATTTAACTACTTCCTTTACTGCCACCAGTTGAAACTTTGTGCCCGGCAGGTCCACCGACCATAACTTGCGCACCTTTTTTGCACTACTTCACACCATCGACTGAGCCTTGCATGTGGCAGCTGTTTTTCTGGATGCCACTAAGGCGTTTGACTCTCTTGAATGGCTGTATCTCTTTGCCCTACTGACACACCTAGACCTGAGTCCCACCTTCATTAAACTCATTGCCCTGCTCTACTCCCAACCAATAGCCCGCTTGCAGTTGAATGGTGGCCTCTCAGAGCCCTTCACCGTCATGAGGGGCACCTGTCTGGGTGACCCCTGTCTTCCATACTCTTCATGATTGCAATAGAGCCACTCCAGTGCTTAATTTGAGCCAGGGCTTTCCGGTGCTAAGCACCGGCACTTAATTGGTTTCCGGTGCTCGGCACCGGCACCTAATTGTCAACACTATACTTAGAACAGTCCACCACATGGTGGCGCTGCTCATCTAATTTAGAGATGAGCAGAACAACAGTAATTTAGGAATACAATATACATTAAAATTGCTAATACCTGCCTCCCCAGCCATTCCTTTAGCTTTGGGGACCTGGAATAACCTGAACTGTCGCATTTACATGCGAGAGAGATGGTTAGTAGTTGTTTTGGCAGCGATGACAAGGGCAATAGGTGGTGCAAGCTGCAGTGGCCTCCTGGTCAGAGCCCTGGCACCTAATATTTTAGAAATTAAGCACTGAGCCACTCATGGCTCGCCTTTGTCAGCATCATGCACACCGAGGACTAGCATTTTCCCCACACAGGATCTTAGTATTGCTAGATGCAGACGATGTTACCTTATATGTTAGAGATCCACATATCAATTTAAATCCTCTCAGAGAATTCAACAGATTCGGGGGGGTGTCGGGATTGAAATAAATTGGGCAAAAGCAATTGTTTTCCCCCTGATGGACGAGGTGCCCCCAGCTGACTCAGAGTTCCCCCTTGTCTGGGATGATGGCCCCGTCAAGTATCTTGGGGTGTGGCTCAGCAGGAATGTTGATGAACTGTGGCGTTGCAATTATGGCCGACTGCTTACATGGCTAGACGATAGAATTGAGGGCTGGAAGCGACTTCCCCTGTCCCTGACTGGCCGCTTAGCCATTGCGAAAATGATAATCCTTCCTAAATTCCTTTACCTCTTCATCAACCTGCCACTCCCCCTGACTCTCCACTTTTGCAGTCAGCTCAGAGCGCACCTTGGGGCATATTAGCAAGACCCACGTTAAAATTATCGCCGTTTTAGCGGCAGGAAATTGCCGCTAAAACGGCGATAATGGGCTTGCTAATATGCGTTATGGAATTCCAACAGAAGCCCAGGTTAGATGTCCTGCACATCTAACCTGGGCTTCTATTGAATTCTATAACGCATATTAGCAAGCCCATTATCGCCGTTTTAGCGGCAGTTTCCTGCCGCTAAAACGGCGATAATTTTAACGTGGGTCTTGCTAATATGCCCCCTTGTCTTCTTGATCTAGGAGGATGACCAGCAGGCCCGGTTCTAGCGGGTGGGCCGGGTGGGCCAGGCCCACCCAAACATGAGCCTGGCCCACCCAAACAGGAGCCTTGGCCCTCGCAGTGAGGGCTTGAAGGCAGGCGCGCAAAGCACACGTCGTGTGTGTCAGCCCGGGCCGAGACAGCTTCCCGGGCGCGCACACACACAGACAGTTTTAGAGATTATCGCAGCCGCACCCGAGTACTTCACAGGTCTTTAAAAGACCATTTACATGTTAACGAGGCTTTGTTTATTTTTTCACCCCTTCATCTCCACATGGCAAAGGCGACAATGTTCTGCTGCTGGATATTTCTTTTCTATGCAGCGCAGGAGAAAAGAAGTTTGTTTATTCCTATTCACCTTTTCTGACCCCTGCAGCTGCTTATCACATCAGGCTGTGACACAAAGTTTGACTAATGGAGTAGGTAAGAGAATGTGTTACTATTTGTTTTTCTTTTTAAAATATGCACAGGCCCAGTAGGACACATACTTCGTGAGCGCTTCATTTAAACAGTTTTTATCATTATCATGGCCGATGCAGGACAACAATAAGACAATACAAAATGCCCAGATAACGCTGGGGATAAATGATCCTGCTGGAGAGCAATCGTTTCTGTTAGTAGTTTTTAAATGCAGATGAACTGTATTTTATGTGGAAGCTCAGTGGGTTACTGCCTTTGTCACAGAGATCCATGTGCTACTTGCAGTTCAGAAGTTACAATCCTAACATAGGACAGTGACCAATGAACTGTCATCAAAGAGCTGCATACAAACATGAATGGTATAGTTAGAACTTCGCTTTCTTTTTTGTGATATAGTTAGAACTTCCCCAGTCTTTCATTATTCTAATGTTGCTAAAATGAGTATGTTTGGGCAGATATACATTTTTATCAGTAAAGCTGACCCCCATGGAATACTCTTTAAATCCTAAGGTTGTGTTTCCCCAGACCAAACCCTCTTAAAATATACTGCCCACCAATATGGATGACATGTGATTCATACACCTTGTAATCCTCATTGGCTTATGTGACATTCCCTGTAGACTGATTTACATACTTGTATGATTCATTGTCTCTGTATAATGTGTGCGTGGTGTAAAGTACTGACACACACTACACTGATATGAGTAGCGCTGTACAACAAATGAAATGCATATGAGAGAGGGGCTACGTAAAGATGAGGGGCACTGTTGGAGGGTGGCAGTGAGGGAATCCGAGGAGGAGGTCAATAGGGGGAGGGGCTATGGAGCGATGAGGGGCACTGTTGGAGGGTGGCAGTGAGGGAATCCGAGGAAGAGGTCATGGAGTGGAGGGGGGAGCTAGGGAGAGATGAGGGGCACTGCTGGAGGGTGGCAGTGAGGGAGTCTGAGGAGGAGGTCATGAGGGGGATGGGCTACAAAGAGATGAGGGGCACTAGTGGAGGGTGGCAGTGAGGGAATCCGAGGAGGAGGTCAATAGAGGGGGCCATGGAGGGATGAGGGGCACTGTTGGAAGGTGGTAGTAAAGGTTATTTACGGAGAAAGAGGTTATTGGTGCGGCGCCAAAAAAGACTTTCGCATCAGCGCTGAAGCCGGCCCTGTCATGGCCTTTCTGTTTTTAGGTCTCGCCTGAGCCAGCGCATGCGCCGCTCTGGCGAGAGTTTTAGTAAGCGGGTTTTGGAAGTGCAAACAGTGGCTTTTGCTGGCGACCAGCTTGCGTTCACGCAAGCGTGCACGCGCGATCAGGCGCCATATGGCTTCTTTCGCCATCTGGCCGCTCGCGTGAACGCAAGCTGGTCGCCAGCAAAAGCCACTGTTTGCACTTCCAAAACCCGCTTACTCACGATTACTTTCCCTTTCACGGCCGCGCGGCCATGTCAGTTTCGCGGCCGCGCGGCCAATGCTTCTTTTTAGGTCTCGCCTGAGCCAGCGCATGCGCTGCTCTGGCGAGAGTTTTAGTAAACGGGTTTTGGAAGTGCAAACAGTGGCTTTTGCTGGCGACCAGCTTGCGTTCACGCGAGCGTGCACGCGCGATCAGACGCCATATGGCTTCCTCGCCATCTGGACGCTCGCGTGAACGCAAGCTGGTCGCCAGCAAAAGCCACTGTTTGCACTTCCAAAACCCGCTTACTCACGATTACTTTCACTTTCACGGCCGCGCGGCCGTGTCAGTTTCGCGGCCGCGCGGCCAATGCTTCTTTAGGTCTCGCCTGAGCCAGCGCATGCGCTGCTCTGGCGAGAGTTTTAGTAAGCGGGTTTTGGAAGTGCAAACAGTGGCTTTTGCTGGCGACCAACTTGCGTTCACGCGAGCATGCACGCGCGATCAGGTGCCATATGGCTTCCCTCGCCATCTGGACGCTCGCGATTACTTTCACTTTCACGGCCGCGCGGCCGTGTCAGTTTCACGGCCGCGCGGCCAATGCTTGTTGTTATTGAATTTTGTGTCTGTGGCACTTTTTTCTATGTAGAACGAGCACTTCTTTAAATGCTTGCGTTTTGTTGTTTCCAACCAACGCATTTACCCGCCTCAGACGCATGAGCGTCACCTTCCGCTTTTACCCCTTGGTGATTAACCAGAGCCCGTGGCTCCTTCCCACCTCAGCCGCCATGACAGAAATGGTCAGTTACGCAAATAACTCCACTGACCCCTCTGGCGGGGCCTCCGTCGATGAGTTCGCGTAGGGATCAAACATAAAATCCAGCAAAAACTAGCAAGATGAGGGTTAAAGGGAAAGGGGCGCGCGCAACTGCTCGAGATTGTCTTTTTTTTTTTACTGTTCTGGGCTGAGCACACGCTGCCGAGAAGCAAGAACCGGGTGAAACCTTTCCACAACTGGGCTTGCTTGGGAGGCATCCTTCAGCACTCGAACGAGCTGCAGCCGGGGCTCTGCCAGCTGCTGCTGCTCTGCGCCCAGCACATAAGGACAGGAGCTGGGATGCTGCTGCCTTCCACAGCTACCTGTAAGTGCAGGACACCCGACTTCCACATGACCCCGGAAGCCACTGTGAGCCGGCCCCACCTGTACGTGCATAGAGTGCGCATCCCGGCAGTGCTGTTTGCTGCCCTGTGTGGTGGTGCTCCCAGTATGGACACAGGCAGCCTAGCACATCCAACACTGGAAATATTTTGCCATTCACTGCGGCGTCAATAGCTCCAACTTTGGTTGTGTTTTAGAGAGACCCCTAGTCGTGATGCTTTACGTAGAACACATACAATCACTGCAGCAATCTGTCTACGCCACCTGCTGCTGATCGGCTTTAACCCTGTTTTGTCTACGTTTTCGTTGAATTTGCAAACGATAATAACTTTGTACGTACACCATAGCTTTCGTCCCTGTGTCTGAGTCACTATCACACCGGTCTGGTTTTACAGAGCTTTCAATTCCCATGAAGGCTGCTTGTCTCACTACTATCTAAATACTTAAGCTTTGCCTAGGAGAGTGCGATGTTTATAGGCTCTAAAGCACTGTTTTAAAGAGATCTCGACTGCAGAAAAAGGCATGCTCTCAGTGAAACTTTAAACATTTGTTTTCAGTGCCTTCTCGTTGTTTCAGTAAAACAATAAGTTGCAATGTAGTTTCCAGGCTAATCGCGGTGTCCTGTTTCACAGCTGTGTGTGGATTTTCATATTTTTGTGTAGTTCAGGTGTGTCTTTAGCTTGCGGAGATTCGTTGACTAGTTGGAAAATTGTGCCCACTTGTCTTAAGTGCTCTTGCTGGTTGCTCTTTTTGCACAAGATGTCCCGCCCCGTGTTTCCCATCACTTGGAAGTAGATTACAGTATCGTTATTCAGGGATTAGAGCTGGTCCTCTCTACACAGTGCAGTTGAAGCAGTGAAGTGTAAGTGCCCCAGAAGTGACATAATTGTTTTAGAGCCGGCATGGCAGCGAAAAGACACACGTAAGCAGTGTGTCTCGAAAGGGAAAAAAATTGTGTTTTACTTTTCAATGTAATCTATGCCAGGGTCTCTGATTTCTACACAGTGAAATGAGGGCAAAAAATGAAGTTGGACTGTTTATTGTGCTAAGGGCATCTGCAACGGTTCTGCGCCGATCAGTACTTGGTGTTCTCAGGGAAGGGTTGTAAGTCCCTGCCAATGGTCTTCTCACACAAAACCCTATCTTCAGGCATAAATGATAGAATGCAATACTTTCAGTTTTCTCTGGTGTCTGGGTCTTCTTCTGTGACGAGTGCGAGGTGAAAAAAAACAGGCTGATTACAGTCCCTGCCTGTAAAGGTATATTGAGCAAAATAACTTCAGAATAGAAGGCACCCTGAGTAATTACCAGCGATTAAGATTAATTCAAGCATTTCCACCCATTGTTTTTTGTTTCTGTCAATGAGTCGCCCTCAGTGGCACAGGTATGCCTGGATTTGCGTCCCATTGCTCACTGCGCTTTAAGAACTCAAGGCGCACTCAGGGTTGTACTGGGACAAAAACATAGTCCTGGGCACTGAAATAAAAGTGCCCCCCATTAGCGAACCAGATAGCTAAAAAGTGGCTCACATTTACAAATCAGGACAGTATTGAACATGTTTTTGATTTGAATTGGACAGTTTTCAACATGCTGCACAGCAGCCACGCTGCTCTAGAACATAGCTTAAAAACATTGGCAAAGCCAATAGCTCTGGCTAAACACTTAAAAGGTCCCAAAGGTGAGACCTATTGGCTAAGTCAATAGGTCTCGCCTTTGGGACCTTATAAGTGTTTAGCCATGCAACAGTTGATGTTGTTGCACCAAGGATATTGTGCTGCATAACTAAATACTTATAAGGTCCCAAAGGCGAGACCTATTGGCTATGCCAATGCTTGTTCTTTATTTAATTAGCAGTCGGGTCATAAGGGCTACTGTGGAACATACTTTAAAGTGCGTGCTAATTATATTTACCGCTATATTCAATGTTTTAAGTTTGAAGGTGATTTTACTAATGTTTTTACCGGGAAAAATGAAAGTGGAGCCCGATGGTGCCTGATATGGGGCTGGGGCCCAAGGTCAGCTGTGAGATAAGGTGCACTGGAGAGGAGTAGTGGATAATCAAGCCTGTAAGGGAGTGCGTTGCAGAGTACGGGGTCAGGTGGAGGTAGTAATGAAGAGGGATTCTCCCTGAAGACTCGCACAGAGGGAGCCTGAGTAGTGTCACTTGCCTGATACTCCCACCTCAGAAACCTCCTCTTCCCATCAAAGGAACATTACATGGAAAAAACACTTTTTCAGAGTGATAATATTTAGAAAGAGATTTGGAAAAGAGTGCGTTTTACTGGACCTTGTAAGACTAAGAAGAGATAAAGGAGGGCCCTGAATCAGGCCTGCCTAGACATATATGCGACAAATCGAGCCCGCAGTGGCCCACCCAAATGCACCCTTGGCCCACCCAAATAAAAATTCCTGGAGCCGGGCCTGATGACCAGCCCCGCATTGCCTGGGAAATCAGGACACTTCCCTTTGAACAGGGTGGCCTATGTGTCTACGAAATGGACCTGTATTATTTTAGCGCACAAGCTCTATTCGCTCATTATTAGCTGTTTCCTACCCAATTCCAGGCTCACAAAGCCCCTGAAGCTGACCCCACATGGCGCCCTGCCCTCTCCAGATGGCGATCTTCCTGCCCCCTAGGTGTCCACGTTTGTGGATTGACCCTGTGGCATGTACAGTATGGGCACGGGGAGAGCTTCGGCGCAAGGACCGTTCCGTGGATCTCTTCGCCCCATCTGTGCCAATTATTGTCATCCCTTGCTCCCCATTACGAGTGATTCTGGTACATGTGTTAGGCCACATAAGCTGCAGCTAACATCCATGGGTGCGTTTTACCCTGATGGTACCTTCCTTGCGCCGCAGGCGGCTCTGCTAGGTGACAACACTACATTGCTTGACACATTTACGTACTACCAACTATGCGCCATGATACGGCGATTCATGCCTCCTTCCCTGATGCTCCACCTACATTACAGGTGCTGAAGGTGTTTCTTAACTCTCCATCTCATCGCAAGCTTGTAATGAGATTATACGCTGGAATGCAGAATACAGCGCCCATACGTACTCCCACAAGTAAAAGGCGCCTGGGATGCTGAAATTACACCCCTCTCACTGATGCATAGTGCCGTTACTGCTGCGCCCAAGCACACGCATTATCCCTCAACTATCACCTCCGTCTCATTCATTTTAAATTCATTCACCGCCTCTACCACGCCCTGAGAAATTGTTTAAAATGGGCCTGTTTACAGACACACGCTGTGAACGTTGTTCTTTCCCAACAACTGTTTTTTTTACACCTTGCTTGGGACTGCCCAGGACTTGCCGATTATTGGAATTAAATATTCACTGCTATTGCTGACATTTGGGACATCCCCTTGAGCGCTCTCCCACTGTTGCGCTATTGGGATATGTCCAAGATGTGCCGCCCAATACACGCAGGATGGCGTCGCTCCTCTTACTGCTCGCCAAGTGCAGGGTAGCGATGAGTTGTGGGCAACATGCTCTACCACTTGCTACTAACTGGCTTAGGTAGCTACCTACTACCAGGAACAGCTTACTACTTTCTGGGAACTAATGCCCTATGCGCGCACGGCAGGGCTTTAAGTGGGATGAAAAAACTGGGGGGTCTTTCAAAGGGGCGTGGCCAATGTAATTTAGGGTGTGGTTTAAAAACACGTAAGCTAAAAATCTGTGCTTAGCATAGTGTGCCGCCCGACTAGTATTTTGCAGTTTCTGTCATTGCATCCAGATATATGATACAACAAGTTACATCATACCTACAAAAAGTCAGGACTATTGGCTTTGTAAATGGTTGTTAGTTGCATAAGATAAATAAGCAGCAACTATGGCTTGTATATAATATTGTAAAAGCTTCCACTTAAAGCCCTGGTGACACTACGACAATGTTACTGCTCCTGAGTTTATAAAAGAGAAGGGAAATCCAGAGAGAAAATGACTCTCTTTAAAGGATTTCCCTTCCCCTACAACGCTCACCTGGCATGATGTCATACCGTACGTAACTTCTCCACTAGTGAGAAGTGAACAGTGTGAGCACGCGCACATCATGTGCCCGCTGTCACTGCAGTCCGGAAAAAAACGGAACGCCTGTGCCAGGGCACAAAACAGAGCCCGATAGAGACCCGTTTCGAGGCCCCTTTAAAAAAACTTAAAGACCTGGCTCCCTGCCTTAAGACATATGGCTCCCCCTGGATGTGTTCCTGCGGGCCGTGCAGCTTCAGCTTGGGGGGGGGGGGGGGAGGGGCGTGCGTTCCGGGCTATTGTATATACAGAGGTATTTGTGAATCACTATAAGATGTGGTCATTACTGATGTTGCCACCTCGTTTGTGAATGCTGATATGTAGCATGCTGAGTGGTTGTCTTTATTCTTTTATTCTCCTGTTAGATGACTTCTGTCTGCTGTGCCTTCTGTACTGTTTGGAAACTTAAAAAGAATTTAAAAATATACATTAACATGCCAAATAAATAACGGTGCTGATATTCAAAGACTTTTAAATGTGTAAATTTACTTTACACATACAAATAGCCTGGTTTAAAACGGCAAACTTGTCATAAAAATGCACGGTTCTTTTGAAAATCCATTTACAATATCACTCCGCAATAACATACAATTTCACATGAATAAATATTATGACAGAAGTGGGAAGTTAGTGTTCTAGTTCGAGGACTCCATGCAAAGATTTGGAGCACTTTCAAAATAGGTCTGTGGGTATTTACACACTTTTTTCTCACCCATTCCCTTCCTGGAGAAGGTGTGAGATCCCCTTTCCTGGGCGAAAATGGGCGTAATTCCCTCAATATTTAGAAGGACGTAGGGGAAAGCAGTGGCGTAACACAAAATGATGGTACCCTCCTGCAGAATGTGATGAGGGGCCCCTGAGTCTCCCATATTTAACAGATATTCATTAGCCTAGGACTGGTTGGTGTTTTCTCCATGAAACAAAAAAAACGAAAGTGTGATATTTCAGTAAAGGGATGGAAATACTCGATGCACACTTGTATCCTGTGTTCTATTGTGCACGTGGAAATGTCTGTGCATTCCGCATGCAAAAGTGTGAATTCACAAAAGTTTTCAGAAGCATGCCTAGAAACCTGCGAACAAGTCAGTTTCTTGGAGTAATTGGGAAACTTTGGAAATTAAAAAAAAAAAAGTCAGAAACCTGCATGTGCAAGATTTGCAACTTTTTTATACAAATTGTCACCATGTCGGAAAAGATGGAGAGAGTCAAGCCCAGGCTACACTTTCATTCATACTTTTTCCAGGAAGTATTCCAATATATGATGTAATGACTGGATATCATGCCTGTTTATAAAACACACTTATGGACGCCATCTGGCTCCTTAATACCCAAAGTTTCTCGTATTTCCCATAATTGCTCAATGACAGCGAGGAACTTTCAGATTGCAGGAAATGTCAACTGACACATTTTCTGTGCACTGCATATTCGACAAGGAAAATAACTTTTAAATGTAATCTTTCAACTAGCAGGATAAAATGTATTCTGCTTCTGCTGAAGAGTTTACAGTTTCACTCTACTAATGACAACTTATAATGGAAGTTCGTGCAAACTCACTAAGCAGTGGTTTAATTGCAAGAATGGCTTCAGCAGGAATCATCTTCAGAACGCTACCTGTGACTGAACTTGGAGGTTTTGTAAATTACCTTTAAATTATGCAGAGGTATGACAGCTCTCCGTCTTCCCCTTCTGTAAACTCAAGCAGAATCTGAAGTCATGCTGCAAGCTGCAAGGTTCTGCTAGGCCAATTTAACATCAGCGCTGGCAAATTAAAATTTAATATAACTCTGGGGGCATGCAGCTCCCATTACTAAGCGGGAAATGGTGCACTTCTTTGTGTCAGCTGTAATTTTTGATTATTCGTCTGGCAGTCATTTTTCATAACAGACGGCTGTCACTGTGTGCAGGTTTGATCAAAGGGAACTGGTTGAATACAATATTTCGCTACAGCAACTCCTATCTTTAGGTATCATCATATCTTCCTAGGCCAAATTTTTGTTAAGCAGGCATAATCTTGCGCAATGCCTGAATTTTGCATTATGCAAAACAATTGCGATTTGACATAGTGCAAACATTTTCCATGATTTTTGCCAGTAGGAAACTTGTTTGATAGAAAATGTCTCACCAATTGGCATGACATTTTCTTCTAAAATGAGACATTTTCTCTTAGAAATTGTCTCCTGGCAATATCTCGGGTTGTTTTTGGTATGCATTCCCTCGTGGAAAAAAGTTACTGGAGAACATCACTGCCCCGTTCTGGACAAAAGTCTTCAATAGATCTTTCACCTCTGGCTGTGTACCTGACTCCCTCCAACTAGGACAAATCACACCCATACTTAAAAAATCAGGGACAGACCCTGATGATCTCAAAAACCTCAGACCTATCTCCAACCTCCTGTTCCCAGCAAAAACTATGGAGAAGTGCGTCCTACAACAACTTAAACAACATACATGTGAATTCAACCTCCATGACACCTTCCAATCAGGATTTAGGGAAGGCTGTAGCACAGAAACTGCCATGCTGAGTATCTCAGATGACATCCACAGATCCTTAGGCGAAGGTGACGCATGCCTACTTATCCTACATGACTTATCAGTGTCTTTTGATACCATAAATCACCCAGCATTACTTGAGACACTTAAGATCCACTCTGGTATCAATGACACAGTCCTAAAATGGTTCACATCTTACCTTCAACAGCAATCACAACAAATTAAAATCAACTCCTGTCTCTGCAAACCAACACTAGTTACTCTTGGTGTACCCCGAGACTCAATTCTCTCCCTTTCCCTTTTTAATTTCTTCATGGAACCCCTTACAATCATCCTGAAGCAATCTGGGGTCAAATATCACCTATATGCGGATGACACTCAACTCTACTACAAAATCAAATCACCCAGTGACGTCCTACATCTCAACACCAAACTAATCGAGATACAAACTTGGTTTAATTCCAACTACTTAATGCTGATCCCCAACAAAACTGAACTAATTCTGTTCCACCCTAAAGGTAACCCTCTACCAATCAAAGACTGGCTCAAGAACCTGGATGCCTTAAATTGCTCCCTCACTCTGCCCAACTTCGTAAAGTTCCTAGGCATCACCTTGGACAAAAACATGTCAATGAAGGATCACAACAAAAACTCAGCCAAAGGCGAGTTTTACACACTAAAACTCCTCAAGAAAATGAACCCATTCATTCCCTCTAATGATATCAAGATGGTAGTACAATTGCTAGCCCTGTCTAAACTGGACTATGGGAACATCATCTTCACCGGGACACCGATAATTCACCTCGCTCCCGTAAGATCAATTCTAAACATGGCGGCCCGGCTATTAGCAGGTGTTAAGTGGTTTGAACACATCACACCAACTCTCAAAATCCAAAACTGGCTTCCCATCGAAGGAAGATGTATTTACATGATTGCTTGCATCACCCACAAAGCCCTTCACACACATACCCCCAACTATCTAGACAACAAGCGTACAAAAGCAGGAAGAACGAGAACTCTGAGAAGCTCCAACTCACTTCTTCTGATACCTCCCAAACTGAAAAGGAAATCTACCATGACTTGCTCTTTTTCTGGCAATGCACCTAGGATATGGAACTCACTCCCCAGAGATCTCTGATGCAACCCCTCCTTCTCCTGCTTCAAAGGGACCTGAAACTCCTTCTTCTCAACAAATACTTTAACACGCATGATAATTGAACTGTGTTCTAATAGCTCACTCTCCCTATGACTAGACCCTTTGTGACAGTTGGCTGTTTGATTGTTTCAGCTGTCTAATATGTCATTTAATCCTTTAACTCATGCTGTTCTAATTGTCCTTATACTGTAACCTCCCTGCCTAACAATTCTCTTTGTCTCTGTTTATGCTTGTAGTTGAACCTAAGTGTCTCGCATTTTATGTGCACCTATTTTATTTTATTTTTCAGTTTATGTAAAGCACTCCGATACCTTCGGGTCTAGCTAGCGCTATCTAAAACCTATAAATAATAATAATAACCAGGTGAAATGTATTTTATGCAATACGTGTAACTTTCGGAAAATGATGCATGTATTGCAGGAAAAAGGAAAGTACATTTTTCACACATACTCATCTGGTTTTTGAGGTTGGCCTCACTTTCATCACACAGAGCACCATCCCTATACTCCCCACATCACCCCACAAACTAAAATGAGAGGCAACATCCTTCATTTTTAGGGGGCAGATCACCTGATCATGATGGGACTTTGACTACCATAGTCAACAGAAGAACCAGAACTAGCCAGTGCTTGGGCACTGCTTAGTCTAGTCTTAGTAAGGTCCTGGGTCAACCGAAGAGCCTGAAAGAATGGATATCATGCAGAGCTTAGTCAAATATTAGGTCAGCATAAAAACAAGAGCCTGTAGAGGCCAGGAAGATGCTTGGTCTTTGTCAACAGAAGACCTATAACCAATGATCTCTCATGAACAGCTTAGTTGGATGCATGGTCAACTGACGAACGAGAAATAATGCCTGTGTCTGCGCAGCTCAGGATGATCAATAGCCAGTAGAAGAATGAGATAGGATGGATGACCACACACAAGTAGAAAGACCTGGTAAAGATCTGCATTCAGTGGATGCCCTGGCAGGCTCACTGTGATGTCTGGTCAATTAAAAAGAGCCATAAACAGTGGATGTTCTTGCACAGCTTAGTCAGATGCATTGTTAAAAGAAGAAACAGAGAGGGTAGATGACCATGCACACCTTACTAGGATGCAATATTGACAGAAGAACCATAACCATGGGTGCCTATGCACAGCTCTAGGCAATGCCACTAGGTGGTGTCCCTAGGGTGGTAGGCACTGCTGCCAGGAGTTGCTGGGCTCTATTTTTGTTTCTATGGACCATCCTATGTTCCCTCATGTTTTATGTTGCAACACTGGGCCATGCTCCACTCCAAGCCCGATGCGAGTCAGTGGCAGCGGCAATTTAAAGCCACTGGCCATGCAGACTCTCTCAAGTACACAGAGAGAGGCTGCACTTCCACAGCACTGAAAATCCTGCTCTTGACAGCACTTTTCATTCCTTGTATGTGTGAGTAACCTGGCTCGCACATTTGTTTTGATTTCAATATTTCCTTTTGAATTTTCACACTTTCAATTTTGGATACTTCATTTAAATTTTATTTGATCTGCCACTTGGTGCTGTACCTAAGGAGCTTGTTTATAGAAACAATGGTTCAGAAAATGGCCAAAGGATTGGTCCAAGGGAGACGTAATGTGATGCGCCCGAATGGGGAACACAGTAACTAGATAAGAGAAGGCAATCAATGCTGGAGGGAGCAAGGAAAAGTGTGACCAGGGTCAAGTTATGATCAGGATAACAATAGTTATTTATTTGCAATAGTACGCAGAGAATACTACTCGTGCAGGTGCTCACATAAAAAGTGACAACAAGCGTGAGGTGCTCAGTGAAAGTGACTTTAAAATATGTACATCGCATTGACAACACACTAGAGAACTTCTTGAAAAATGAAATTATATAAAGTATATGGAGTTCTGGTTGTTGGGGTTCGACGACGTTTCGATCTCAATTAGTAAGAGATCATCTTCAGGACATAGCATATGTGAGCATTCCGAATCTATAAGAGATACATAGTATTAGGGTAACGTCCCGGTAACGTCCCCTGGGCGGATACCATAACTGTCTGTACTTACCGCGGTGCCCGAGCAACCTTGGCCGATACCCGGTGGAGCTGCCCTATGCAGCTATAGAGGAGTTTGGCTCTGGTTCACCCCTCGGCCGTCACCTACCCAGCCGGACATCGGACATTGTTTTCCTCGTCTTCCACCATAACTGTCTGTACTTCCGTGGTGCCCGAGCAACCTTGGCCGATACCCGGTGGAGCTGTCCTATGCAGCTATAGAGGAGTTTGGCTCTGGTTCACCCCTCGGCCGTCACCTACCCAGCCGGACATCGGACATTGTTTTTCTCGTCTTCCCGTTGTGTCTTCCACCTGCATTCCTGACCCCTGTTTACCATTCCCCCTCTACCTTTCACTCCCCTGAAGACGTGTATACGCGCTAATAACTCATATTATTGGGTAATCTCATGGTTTTTTTTCTCCTATGTCAATACTTGGCTATGTAATTATGTAACCTGTAACTCGCTGATCCTTATGTAAAGCGCTCTGATACCTCCGGGTCTAGCCAGCGCTATATAAAACTTTGCAAATAAATAAATAAATAAATAAAAAAATTAAAAGAATACATACTACAATAGGTGACGAGCTCCCAGATAGTCACTTAAAATTAAGGCACATTGGTGACAAGACATCCTAGTATAAGGTATGGACATTGCAGAATGAATCCTATCCAAGCGATGTGATTTATGACATACTGCTATGATGAAGGTTGTTAGACTTGGCATCTTTTGGCGTGTTTCCCCTGAGTTTTTGCTTTCTGACCTCCCGGTTTTGCCTCTGTTTGTGCTGGCTTAGTGTTTCTGCCCACTTTTCTCACTACTGATCAGTGGTAAAGTGCCTGTGGTAAAATGTGTTATGGATTGGTGTTTCCATGATTGGATAGTTGATTTACTTGTTAGTCCCTAGTAAAGTGCACTGAGTGTGCCAGGGCCTGTAAATCAAATGCTACTAGTGAGCCTGCAGCACTGATTGTGCCACGCACGTGAGTAGCCCTGAAAAGGTAACTCAGACCTGCCATTTCTGAGTCTGCGCGCAGTCTGGTACTGCCATGTCGACTTGGCAAGTGCACCCACTTGCCAGGCCCCAACCTTCCCTTTTCTTACATGTCAGCCACCCCTAAGGTAGGCCCAATGTACCCCTGTGGGCAGGGTGCAGTGTATGTGAAAGGTAGGACATGCCCTGGTGTGTGTGGCATGTCCTGATAGTGAATTACTGCCAATTTCGTTTTTCACTATTGCAAGGCTACCTGTTCCCCATAGGACAAAATGGGAAGTTTGTTTATAACATCTTATAAACATAACTGGCCCTGAGAACTAGGTAAGAAAATAAAGTTTAGTATGCCTGAACTCAGAATCTAAAGATGCATCTTTTAGTGAAGGTGATTTGTACATTCTGTGTTTGAAAATAAATACCACTTTTAGAAAGTAGGTATTTTCTTGCTCAGTCATCCTGGGTGCCTCTGTTGGAATGTGGATTGCCTGTCTGGGTTTTGGATGACAAAAGGCTGGGGAGCAGGAGTGGCTCCAGATAGTCTAGGTGAGTCAGGAAAGGGCTGAATAGACCTGGGTTGCAACTGGGGAAGGGGAAGGAGATTTCCTTGCACCTCAAAGGGCCGGGTCTGCCTCTGACAATGCCGTCTCCACCTCCTGCCAGGAAGTCACACCAGAGAAGGCAGAACTGGTTCTGGCTGGGCACAGACACTCTCTGCTTAAAGGATCAAAGGATTTTGGGATATAAATATTGGGGCCCAGACCCCTGAACTTTAGAACTCTTTTGGATCAAGAAGACTGCCAAGAAGAAGAGCCGGAGAAGCTGTGAGGAGGAACTACCACTTTGCTGTGTGCTTTGCTGTGTTGGCCTGCAGTGGCTGCTTCTGTCTTGGGCAGTGAAAGGACTGGACTGAACTTTCTGCAATCTACTTTGTGAGTCTCTCCAAGGGCTGGAGGTAGAGCCTGCCCCCTGTTCAAGAAGTCTCAGGAACAGCAAAGACTTCAAGCTCTTCTGCCCTCAGCACTGGGGACTGTGTGTTTTGTGCTGCAACAGAAGAAAAGCAACTCGACGACGACGCTGCCGACTCCGTGTCCCGAAGGCAACGCAGAGGGCACCGCCGCAACGCCGCACCGCGACCCTGGTCTCACCGACGACGCCTGCTGACGGCGCCACCGAACCGCTGCTCGCACCGCGACCTGTGGGCACCGCACTCCGCACCGCTTCACGACGATGCCTTGGCACCGCAGAGGGCACCGCTGCAATGCCGCACCGCGACCCTGGTCACACCGACGATGCCTGTTGATGCCGCCACCGAGCCGCTGCTCGCACCGCGACCTGTGGGCACCGCACTCCGCACCACCTCGCTTCACGACGACGCCTTGGTATCCCCGACGACGCCGCTTCATGCCAAAATCTACGCCACTACTTGCACCGTGGTTCGAGGGCACCGCTCGTAAAGTTACACGATGCACCGCCCTCATCCCGCACCGCAGCCTTGGCTTACCGACACCTGCACCATCGACTCCAGTTCGTCAGTCGACGATAGCGCTTCAGCAACGACGACGCCGCTGCTTGCACCGTGACCTGCCAGCACCGTGACGAGCACCGCCTTCATCTCGCACCACGACCCTGGTCTCACCGACGACGCCACCGAGCCGCTGCTCGCACCGCGACCTGAGGGCACCACACGCCGCACCGCTGCACTTCGCACTGCAGCACCCGGCGCCTGCCGACACCAGCGCTCCTGACTTCAACAGAGAGGAGATCGATCTACAACGCGTGTGACTTCGAGGGCCCCGACGACTCCTGCACCGACCTCCGGAACCGACGTCTGCGGACGCCATGCTTTCGGAAGCCCAACTAGAGGTCGCCGACGCCCGGCATTTCTAAAAGGTACTGTTTGCGGGTCTTCCCTACACCGTAGCTGGCCCGCGACGCCGCGGTCAGCCAGAACTGTTTGGATTTGTTTGCTCACGACGCCGTGATAGCCCCGGACGGACCTATTGACATCAAGGAACTGTTTTTAAAGGGAAACAGCCACTACAACGCGGGCATCACATCGCGATGCCCTTACACGCGGTCAGCTACAACGACCGCGTTGTTACTACCGCACTGCCATTACTACGCAAGTCATTACATCGACTTGCAGTAGATGGCGTGCTAACATTAGAAATAGTATAGTTTACTATTCCAACACCTTCCCTACTGTTACATAGGCTGGAGTTGGAATAGTAAATTATACATTTCTAATGTCAGCACGCCATCTACTGCAAGTCGATGTAATGACTTGCGTAGTAATGGCTTTGCGTGATAACAACGCGGTCGCTGTAACGACCGCATTGTTAGGGCACGCGTTGTGATGACTCGCGTTGTAACGAGTCATATTCGTTTTTAAAGCATATTTTGATACCTGAAGATTTTTAAGTACTGTATTGTGGATTTTTATCGTTTTTGGTCTTCTCTTAAGTATATAAAAATATTGGATATTTTTCTAAACTGGTGTGGTGTCCTTTTGTAGTGCTTACACTGTATTACTGTTGGTTATGTGCAAATGCTTTACACACTGCCTCTAAGATAAGCCTGACTGCTCATGCCAAGCTACCAAGGGGTGAGCAGGGGTTATTTTAGGAGTGTAATTCCCTTACCCTGACTAGGAAGAAGGGTCCCTATTTGGACAAAGGTGCAAGCCCTTGCCAACTAGAGACCCCCATTTCTAACAAAGGCAAAGTGAGTGTCAAACATTAATACAGGCTAAGTTGAAAAAGAAATCGATTGAACTAATCAGATTGGATTAAACAGAAAGGATAGTTAAAGTAGGGCGCGCATACTAAGCAGGAGAAGGTGTATAGCGAGGCGCCTAGTTGCGGAGTGAAATTCTACAACTTACTCAAGAGCTGATGATGGAACAGTTACGAGGAGAAGAGTAACTGCAAGAATCACGGACTCAGGATCGTGAGCACTGGGGCTGGCGTAGGTCCAGAGAGGTCTGTACCTGGGATGCTAAGGGAATATGAGTTAAATAGAGCTGACTAAAAATGGCTAATGAAAAGGCACAATTAATTGCAGGATTAAGGGAGCTGCACTTACGGTGAGGTAGTCTTCAGCGCAGGAAGGCGTGATAATCCTGGTGCCAGTACTTGAAAAGGGCGGGCACAGAATTTACTTAGAACGAGGTTCTGAAAGATAATAACGGTAATAAGGGGAGTGCAATCTATGCAGCGTGTCAGTATGCGCTTGAATTGGAAGGTAGCAGACTTACGAAGTCAGGTGTAAGAAAGTGGAAGCAACACAGCCGTGTTGAACACCGGAGGAAAACCAGTTACTTTATTCCTTCCGTGTGAGGAATAACCTAATAGAGAAAGACGGGTGGAACCATCAGGGTAATGGAAGGCATCACGTAGGGGGTTGGGACGAATGGATCAGGCAAGGGAGCTAAGCACTTACTTTGTTTTCGAACTGCCGAAGTCAGTCCGAGACGAGGAGCGGGCGAAGTCCCGCGCTTCCAAGGGAGGCACGATCAGTGAAGGCAGCTGTACTGTGTGTTACTCGAGCCAATTAGTAACAACGTCTGCGTGCGCGTAAACGTGCAGCAGCTGAATGAAGTGGGGGTGTGGTCACTAATTCGACACGTGAGACGCCTGCCAGCAGCTGCAGGGTAATTAAACCTTAGTTGGTGTTTTAGGTACGGCAGTGAATGCACTCGTAGTGAGATGTAGAAGGAGAAGAGATATGAATTATGGAAAAGAGGAGCAGGTGATAATTGTACATTGGAACAAAAACATACATGCTTAAAATTACAAAGTAAAAATTGTGACCTCAATGTTGACGGCAATGCTAGACGATTCTGTAAAATTAGTTACATACATATGCTAATTAAAAGACAAGAGAATGTATGTAGTAACCAGTGAAATGCCATTAATACAGATAGTGGCGTCATGTTTAGGCTGTTACATAGAGGTGTATAGCCAAATAGCCTTAGGAGAAGAGGCTGATATGCAGGACAGCTGTCAAGTGTCTCAATTATAACCAGTCATTAAATGAAAGCATTCCATTCATCCATTGAGTTTAATCCATGCTCAATGGACCGGCAGTTGAAGATCCACTTACATTCCAGTCTGTTAAGGACCTGTTGTAGATTACCGCCTCTGCAGTTAGGACGTACGCTTTAAATCACCAGCCATTTAAAATCCAGTTCAGAGTGTCCTTTTTCCAGGAAATGTTCAACAAGGGGTGCTGTAATAATTTTGCAGCGAATCCGGCTCTTGTGTTGCAAAATCCTTGTTTTGATCTTCTAAGTAGTCTGTCCAATATATAGCTTTTTGCACGGGCATTCAATGCAATAAATCACATTTTGTGAATTACAGTGTGTTTTAACCCACCATATTCAAATACTTTGGTGTTCATAGTGGAATCACATGCCAAACAATTATTGCATTTGTAATGACCTTGCACAGGGGGTAAGCTAAGGTATGATTGGAGGGAGTTGTCCTTGCGTACAGGTTTGTGAGCTCTAACCAAGTGATCTTTAATGTTGCGGCCCCTTTTAAAGGAGAACAATGGGGTACCAGTGGTCAGGTCAAGAGGTGCAAGGACTGCCCAGTGTGTTTTTTATCGTCTTTGTAAGTTTATTACTCACTGGACAATATGTGGTCACACATGTGATTTTGGAGAGGGATGTCTTTTCTTTGGTTTGTAGCAAAATTTCTCTCTCGGTGCGAGTACCATGCTCGCTTCATAGATCGTTTGACTAGGCGTTTGGGGTAACCCCTATCAGTCAGTTTTTTACACAAAATCTCAGCTTCTCTAAAGAAATCTTCTTTGAATTTACAATTTCTCCTGATTCTGAGAAATTGGCCAAATGGTAGACCATCTCTAAGTGCTCTGGGGTGTGAGCTATTGTACTGAAGTAGGGTATTGCGTTCAGTAGGCTTTCTGAATAGGGTGGTATATAGTGTACCGTCCCAATTTTTGACGGTGACGTCCAGGTAATCAATTTGGGTGTTATTGTAGTTGTAGGTGAATCTGAGGTCTGGCTGGCTGTTGTTTAGCCAGGAGCAGAAGTCTTGTAATTCTGTACTGTCACCTAGCCAAATCATGAAGACATCATCTATATACCTCTGCCATATTCGAATTTTGTGGAGGTATGGATTGATTAAGTTGAGAATAGTAGAAGTCTCAATGTTATCAACTAACAGGATCGCAAAATTTGGAGCAAAAACAGCGCCCATAGATGTACCTTTGCGCTGTCTATAGTATTTGTCTTGGAAAAGGAAGTAGTTCTTGGTCAGTGCTATTTCAAGAAGTGAGATAATGAAGTCTGTGGGTACTTGGTGAGGTGTCTGGCGTTGGTTAAGGTGATTTCTGATAACCTCAATACCCTTATCCTGAGGGATATTGGTATATAGGGATTCAATGTCGAGTGACCAGGAGTTCATTCTGTGGGTCAAAAGCTTCTGATTCAATCAGGTTTATGAAATGTGTGGTATCCTTCACATATGTAGTTGTGGTCTGTACTAGATCCCGTATGAAGTGGTCAATGAATTTGCCTAGGGGTTCTAGGATAGATCCGCAACCTGATAAGATGGGCCTGCCTGGTGGTGTTTCCAAATTTGTATGTATTTTGGGTAGCGTGTATAGAACAGGGGTACGTGGGGTCTTGTTGCTGAGAAATAAGAATTTGTTCTTACTGATAAAACCCTCATCTTCAGCTCTCTTAGTGACGTTCAAAATGAGGGCGCTAATCTCTTGAAGGGGGTTGCGTGCAAGGTGCTCATAATGCATCGTGTTACTTAGCTGATGGAAAATCTCATTGTCATAGGTCATTTTGTCTTGTATGACTATCCCACCCCCTTTGTCACAAGGTTTTATAACAATTTCATCAAGGTTTTTTAGTCTATTAAGGCTTTGTTTTTCTCCCAGGCTGACATTGTATGGGGTAAATTTATACTCTTTTTGTATCTTGTCCAAGTCCTTGAGGACTAGATGCTCGAATGTAAGTATTTCTGGGGGCATAGAGCCGCTCGGGGGATTAAATGTTGATCTTGGGCGTAGTCCAGCAAGATCTGGGTTGTTAAAAGGTTCTTTATTATGGAAGAAAGCATAGAGTCTCACTTTTCTAAAGAATTGGAAGATTTCAGTTTGTATCGTGAACCAGTTTGGTTTCTCCGTTACAACAAAAGATAAGCCTCTGCTCAGTAGAGCAATATCTGTAGAAGCCAGCTGATGTTGAGACAGATTAAATATGGGAATTTCTTCCAAAATAGGGGTGGGGGTCACGGGCACAAGGTCTAGTATTGGTAACCCCATTGGTAGAACTTGCGTCTCGTCTGGCGTTCCCCTGACGGGAAGTTGTACCTGGTTTTTCCCCTGCCTCTGACTCTCTCCCTTCCAAAAGGTTATCCTCTCCCTAAAAAATTAGGGTTGCGGTGCATTGGCCTGCTCCGGAGTCCGAAGCGTCAGAATCCGCTCAGGAATCTGAGAAAGTTACAGGTTGTCTATTTTTAAATATTCCCCAGGTTCCCGCAGGGTTTCTCTGCTGCTCTTGGGTGGGTGTCGTGAAGAAATCTTCCTGTAAGTACGGATAAGTTCTCTCCTTACTATAGTTTTTTATGTCTTTAGACACTTTTGTGGATTTTTTGTGATACTCAAAACTTTGGAAATCAAGTATGGAGCGCTCTAGTTTCTCTAGGACTGCTTTTGCATCTGCTAGACTGTCTAGTTCTAGGATTGCCTTTTCTAGCTCAAGAATTTCTTCCAATTCTTTCTTGCTGTGTTCGAGTGCAGTATCGATACCCAGCACCATCCAATGGCGGGAACACGTTGTCCCAATGTGTGAGAAACCGTTCTTGAATTTTTTTATCCTGGATAAAGATTTCTGGGATATTGCGCACCTACAAGCCTATTGGGATAATATCTGCTTTCAGATATTCTGTGAGCATGCGTGCGTGCAGTTCCGTTCGTATGTGTTTCTTTTTCAGTCTTTCTAGAGCAGTCAATTTTTCGGTGGCTAAATCCGTCGGGGTGATGCTGTTAGAGACTGGAGTATGGAGCAAAGAAGGACCACTGAGTATTTTGGCAATGTATTCCTCAGTGTATGTTGGAATAATGGGTGCAGACATTATATGTGTAAGGAGCCAAAATGAATTTGGGTTTTAGAAAAGTGGGAAACCCCAATTTATACACATAGAGGATACTTTGGAAAATAGTTAATATAACCACTAATTAAGTGGAAACCCTTGCAGTGTAGCCACTGCGCATAATACATAAAGGAAAACAGCCTGGCCCCACTACCAAGAGTTGCTGTTCAAGTTGGTTTGGCCTACCCTGTTTTCCTTTATTGTTTGTGTTGCCTAACAACATTGAACCATGCCCCCCATTCCCGCCCAATGAGATCAACAGACCTTTTAAAGCTGCTGAGCATGCGGTCAACGCTCTCAACTCCATACACACCTTTAAGAAACTGTACTAACTCTGTCTCTTTACTTTGATAAAACAGCCCTCAAAAATGCCAGCTCCACTCTACTGCATGCTGATTAATGCACGTTCACTCCCCAAATATAATTGTCAGCATTACAACTTTATGACCAAGCTGGACATCAGAGGCATCCGGTCCAGTTTTTCATGCTGCCTGCCCTGATCACTGTAAAGCCTTCACGTTCCCCACCCAACTGTTGTGAGGGCAGGTGTACAGTGATTGCTCATAACTTCATCAATATTTTCTCACTCCCTTTAGACACTTTTTCTGCCACAGAATATTCAGGATTTTCTAGAAATCATCTATCACAGCTATTCTATGCTATAGACCTCATCCCAGCTACAGAGCTTCAGGGAATAACTTTGTCAATTTTCTGACACCTCTTAAAATCAACCACTCCCATCTCTTTATACTAGGAGATTTTGATACATGGGCCAAATCCATGGACACCAATTACACTAAAAGTTTCATATCTGCTCTTGTATATGTGGTTCTTAGGCAGCTAGTAACCAGCCCTACCCACGCAGCAGGCCATACGCTGGACCTTATTTTTGCCCCATTCTCTCTCATTACCATGACAGTCATATCTTAGACAGACAGACAACCACCTGTTCAGTTTTTCTCTCAACCATGCCGATCTCCTCACAAACAGTTTGACACCTCACCCCAAGCACTCATCCTGCCAGTGGAACCACCTTGATCCGCTTACTTTGGGGAGTAGTCTGTGTGCTCACCCCATGCCCTCACTGAGTCCCCCTACCATGGCTGAGCTCTCTCAGAGAAGACCAACGCTCTTACAAAAGGTAAATATTAGAGGCTTAAGTAATCTATTTTGCCACCAGAATTGCAAAAGCGCACAACTTCTCAAAGGAACTGTTTGCAATATTTCTCTCCAGTACCAAGCATGTGCCCTGTCAAATCCTCTGCAACAATCTCTCGTCCTTTTTTCATGAGAAAATGAAAAGAACCTGCAAAACTTTCCACCCACCCAGTCTACCCATAAATGATTGCGCTTCAGACACCAACCACAGCTTCCAAATTCACTAAGTGTTCTCCCATATCATTGAAAACATTTCCCTCCTTTCCGGCATCTATTACGTCGGGTTCCCCCTTAGACCTATGTTCCCTCAAATATTTCCTTCCACCCCCTTCCTTACCAATACTCTTCTACATTTACACAATGCTTCATTAACCCAATCAAGGCTGGCAGAGCAGTCTGACACTTTGTTGGTGAAAATGCTTCTATTCCCCCACTGATTATAAGTGGCCCATGTCGGATGTAATAATGATCCCATCTATAAAATCCAACACCTATGCGTTTAAAAAGTTTTAGGTGGAATAATTGTCGCCTATTCTAACTTTTCGGGGAATTTCATGCACATTTTGGTGCTTACCACACCAACATCTCATGTTCCAATAAACACTGGGCCTTTTTCTACCGTTACATTTTAGTAAGTTTGACCTGCCAAAATGTAATGGGGGGTGCAAACTTTATCAAACCTAGTAACATCATACCACTTATAATTGCAATCATTTCACAAACAGCTGTATGTGCAGGGATATTAATTTAACAGGCCCTTGTTATCAGCCCC
Source organism: Calotriton arnoldi (assembly GCA_963921515.1). NCBI lineage: Eukaryota > Metazoa > Chordata > Amphibia > Caudata > Salamandridae > Calotriton > Calotriton arnoldi. Next base: position 9,452 of record CAWUFW010021088.1, on the reverse strand, counting down.
TAAATGCGCCGGGGGTTTGGATGAAAAGTGCAACCATAATTTTATTGCAGATTTACTGATGTGCCAAACTAAATTAACCCCACTATCTATAAGTTGATTACTCTACCGTGGATGGACTGTACTTTTTAGACTGGCCACAACCTTTCAACATAGTGGACCATATCTTTAAACCGCAAGAGATGGGATAAAGGGTATGATACTGTCCAGGAGTAAATCCTTGCGGTAAGGAATACTGATTGCAGCAATGCCAGCTGTCTAGTCCCCTCTCACAGTCTAAAATGTGGCGTGCCAGGGCATTTTTACCATCAGTGAATAATGTCTACGCCTATCACTTAATTAAACTAATTAACTCATGTGGAGTATTGCTTTACATTTACACTGATGAAACAGCTTATTTTGCAAACAGCTTACTGGACTTAGGTTGGTGGACAAGGGGAAAAGTCTTAAAATGACCCCATCAAAGACTGAGATAATGGTGTTGGATCAAGCTTTCTGATTAGGATAAGTATTTAATTAGTTAAAAAGTGATCCTTATTTGATGAAATTTAGAATTTACTACTTTCAAATTATGAAAGATGCTGATGGTGTTGAGCTTTCCATGTAAGGTACAGTCAGCTTTCGCCTTTGCCATGTCAACGTTGGACCACAAGAATGAAACATATGTATGCCTACCACAAAAACGCATAGGTCATCTGCAAAACCACAGAGTGAGTCAGCACATTCATTGCTTTAGTCGACAAAATGTAAGCATGTCTTGCCTGTACTTCAAGGTTTATATTGGGTGTCAGTAAACCCAGGTAGTCTGTTGAAGTCCTCCAACATTTTGCTTCAGGACATTCAGAGAAAAAGTCTTTAGTAACAAGGTGATGCCATCCACTGTACAATCCCCTTGAGTTCTGCTGTCATCAGCATAGTTGCATCTTACATTGGTCTTGACATTTAAAGTGAGAGCCAAAGCCACAGCTTCTCATTATAGGGGACCCAAAAATGTAATCCACTGCCCTTGGACCTCAGAGTAATTGAGGATCAGTTGGCATTTTATAAAACTTGAATATGATCTTGTTCCTAGGTATGAACTACTGCCTATAAGGACCCAGTGTAATTCTCCAGCTGAGCACAATCAATGTCCCTCTATCAGTTCATACACAATCCTTCCCAGATAATTATTACCATAATACAACTTTTTTTCAAAATATTTTATTGAATTTCATAATATAAACGACAGACAATACAAAAAAGAGCACCGAAAGAGGTACAGAGAAGAATACAAAATAATATTGAAGTGAGAAATGTACCTATATAATGGCAATTGGAAAATACATTTTAAAAGAAAAGGAATAAACAGAAATGCCATTGCATGAAAATCTTAATAAAGCTACTTACTTCACCTTAAAAGTTCTTAAATAACAATAAATTATATATATATATATATATATATATATATATATATATCTACTGGCGGTCGCCAGTAGATAGTTATAGTTACAACCTATTATCCATAGGAAATCCGCGACATTCTATTTGAAATAACTCTCTTGCCGGTTGACGTATCTTCGCAAAATTTTCAAACTTTGTGGGGCGCTCCGGTCCGCTCCTACCCTGAAAGTCTCCGGGGGATTCGTCAAGCGGGGGCCGAGAAAAAAGGGGGGTCCCAAAACGCGTTTTCCCCATGCAATTTTCCATAGGAAACTTTAGACACGGCTACAGCCCGAACTGCTGAACGGAATTACACCAAATTTGGCAAAGAGGTAGTTCTTGGTTCAGAAAGAACCCTTTTTGTTAAATGGTGTAAATCCGTTCAGTAGTTGCTGAGAAAATAAAAAGTAAAAAGATAGATATATCTAGGGCCGCGGATCCTCCCCGAGCACGAGCTTTATGTTAATTGGCTGTCAACACTCCAAATCAGGAAATGTTGGCAGCCATTTTGTCCCTCGGTAGAACCGAGGGACAGAAACAAGTGCGCAAAGCGCACAAAGGGGGCAGGGTAGAAACACCCTGACGCCCTAGGTCTGCTCAGGGGGTCCCACAAGGACCCCCTGGGCAAAAAAAATTTTTTTTTTTTTAAAATCGGCAGGATGCGCTCAGGGTGCGCGAACCCTGCCGGGAAAAAATAAATCGAAGCGCGGTCTCCCGCGCTTCGATGTTAGTGGCCCCGGGTGGGCCAAGTCCCGGGGGCATGTTGGGGGGGTTAATTTTATGTGTGGGGGCCTCTAAGGGGCCCCCAAGCCCCGGGGACCACCACCCCCGGGGCTTTATGTATAATGGTGCGGGAGGGCTCTGAGCCTCCCGCAGCCCCGGGGACCACCACCTCCCCGGGGCTTCTTTTTTAAATTAAAAGCCTGTGTGGGGGGCTCCAGCCCCCACACGCCCCGGGGACCACCACCTCCCCGGGGCACTAAGAAAATTAAAATGAGGGTCCGTTTTGGACCCCCAAGCCCCGGGGACCACCACCTCCCCGGGGCTTTCAAAATGTCGGGAGGGGGGCCGCGCGGCCCCCCTCCTGGAGCCTGTGGTGGCCCTGGGGACCGCCACCCCCCAGGGCCGGCTCCTGCAGTGTCATTGCAAACAGCAGTGTCCCGGGGGTAGGCACCCCGGGACACTGCTGTTTGCAATGACAGGACGGGAGCCTCACGGCTCCCGTCCTGTCATTGCAAACTGCTTTGGATATTGGAAGAGAGAGCAGGAAACCTGCTCTCTCTTCCAATATCCAAAGCCGATTGCTTTTCCACATGGGGAGCAGCATGTTAGCTGCTCCCCATGTGTAAAAGCAATGCCGGCTCCCGTAGGACACGGGGAGCCGGCGGGACTGTGGGGGGCTTGGGGACCCCCCCACAGTCCCCAACGAGAGGCCAGGCCCCGGGGGATGGGGTCCCCGGGGCCATAAGTGGCCACGGAGGGGGGCCACGCAGCCCCCCTCCCCAAAGTAAAAAAATGGAGAAAAAAAAATTAAAAAGTGCAAGGCCGGCCCGGGGGATGGGGTCCCGGGGCCTTAAATGGCCTGAGGAGGGGGCCACGCAGCCCCCCTCCAAATAAAAAAAGAGGCCATGCCCCGGGGATGGGGTCCCCGGGGCCAATACAGGCCATGGGAAGGGGGCCACGCGGCTCCCCTTCCCGTTTTTTTTTTAATTTTAATTTAAAAAAGGGGTAAGGCCCTGGGGGATGGGGTCCCCAGGGCCTAAAAATAGGAAAAAGGAAGGGGGGCCACACAGCCCCCCTTCAGGGGGAAAAAAAAAAGACACAATCAAGCCCGTAGGCCCCGCCCCCTTCCTTCACCATTCTGCAAACGCGCCCCTGGCGCGTTTGCAGAGGAGGAACGAATTCCCCTTGAATACTGGGGTCCCTGGGGCCAACTAGCCCACCAGGAACCTCCAGTATGCGCCAGGGGCTGCCTTGCAGAGAGGTGTACAGAGGCCACGCCCCTTTTACACCTCTCTGCAACGCAGCTCTATGGCGCTTTTGGAGGTATATGGTGGGCTAGTTGCACCCCAGGGACCCTCAGGATTCAAGGGGAGTTAATCCCCCGACTTAAAACGCGCCACGGGGCGCGTTTGCACAGTGGTGAAGGGAGGGGCGGGGCTTCAGGCTGACATGTGTGCAAACAGGCCCCGTGGCGCGTTTTAAGATGGGGAATTAAATCCTCTTCAATCCTGAGGGTCCCTGAGGCCAACTAGCCCAACAGGTACGTCCAGAAAGCGCCACAGAGCTGCGTTGCAGAGAGGTGTAAAAAGGGGTGTGGCCTCTGTACATGTCTCTGCAACGCAGCCCCTGGCGCATACTGGAGGTTCCTGGTGGGCTAGTTGGCCCGTAGGGACCCTCATGATTCAAGGGGACTTAATCCCCCAACTTAAAACGCGCCACGGGGCGCGTTTGCACAGATGTCACCTCAGGCCCCGCCCCCTCCCTTCACCATTGTGCAAATATTCCTCTAAAATCAGCCGAAATACGAATTCCGATTTACTCACCTGTTATCAGGAGAGACCTCAGTGCTGCATCTTTCAGCCCAGTACTGATCCTCAAAAGTAATTTTAACCGTACTTACCGGTAACTTGAATTTCCTTCATAGGCTAACATTGACTGGTTTCACTTGGAAATTCTTCTAAGTGTGGAGTTTTGGAACTTTAAAATATTCCTCTAAAATCAGCCGAAATACGAATTCCGATTTACTCACCTGTTATCAGGAGAGACCTCAGTGCTGCATCTTTCAGCCCAGTACTGATCCTTAAAAGTAATTTTAACCGTACTTACCGGTAACTTGAATTTCCTTCATAGGCTAACATTGACTGGTTTCACTTGGAAATTCTTCTAAGTGTGGAGTTTTGGAACTTTAAAATATTCCTCTAAAATCAGCCGAAATACGAATTCCGATTTACTCACCTGTTATCAGGAGAGACCTCAGTGCTGCATCTTTCAGCCCAGTACTGATCCTCAAAAGTAATTTTAACCGTACTTACCGGTAACTTGAATTTCCTTCATAGGCTAACATTGACTGGTTTCACTTGGAAATTCTTCTAAGTGTGGAGTTTTGGAACTTTAAAATATTCCTCTAAAATCAGCCGAAATACGAATTCCGATTTACTCACCTGTTATCAGGAGAGACCTCAGTGCTGCATCTTTCAGCCCAGTACTGATCCTCAAAAGTAATTTTAACCGTACTTACCGGTAACTTGAATTTCCTTCATAGGCTAACATTGACTGGTTTCACTTGGAAATTCTTCTAAGTGTGGAGTTTTGGAACTTTAAAATATTCCTCTAAAATCAGCCGAAATACGAATTCCGATTTACTCACCTGTTATCAGGAGAGACCTCAGTGCTGCATCTTTCAGCCCAGTACTGATCCTCAAAAGTAATTTTAACCGTACTTACCGGTAACTTGAATTTCCTTCCATAGGATATCATTGCCTGCTTTTTGCTGAAAAAGTTTCTAAGTGTTGATTTTTGAAACATACAAATATTCCTCTAAAATTAGCCGAAATCCGAATTCTGATTTACTCACCTGTTATCAGGAGAGACCTCAGTGCTGCATCTTTCAGCCCAGTACTGGTCCTGAAAAGTAATTTTAACCGTACTTACCAGTAACTTGAATTTCCTTCCATAGGCTAACATTGACTGGTTTCACTTGGAAATTCTTCTAAGTGTGGAGTTTTGGAACTTTAAAATATTCCTCTAAAATCAGCCGAAATACGAATTCCAATTTACTCACCTGTTATCAGGAGAGACCTCAGTGCTGCATCTTTCAGCCCAGTACTGATCCTGAAAAGTAATTTTAACCGTACTTACCGGTAACTTGAATTTCCTTCATAGGCTAACATTGACTGGTTTCACTTGGAAATTCTTCTAAGTGTGGAGTTTTGGAACTTTAAAATATTCCTCTAAAATCAGCCGAAATACGAATTCCGATTTACTCACCTGTTATCAGGAGAGACCTCAGTGCTGCATCTTTCAGCCCAGTACTGATCCTCAAAAGTAATTTTAACCGTACTTACCGGTAACTTGAATTTCCTTCATAGGCTAACATTGACTGGTTTCACTTGGAAATTCTTCTAAGTGTGGAGTTTTGGAACTTTAAAATATTCCTCTAAAATCAGCCGAAATACGAATTCCAATTTACTCACCTGTTATCAGGAGAGACCTCAGTGCTGCATCTTTCAGCCCAGTACTGATCCTCAAAAGTAATTTTAACCGTACTTACCGGTAACTTGAATTTCCTTCATAGGCTAACATTGACTGGTTTCACTTGGAAATTCTTCTAAGTGTGGAGTTTTGGAACTTTAAAATATTCCTCTAAAATCAGCCGAAATACGAATTCCGATTTACTCACCTGTTATCAGGAGAGACCTCAGTGCTGCATCTTTCAGCCCAGTACTGATCCTCAAAAGTAATTTTAACCGTACTTACCAGTAACTTGAATTTCCTTCCATAGGATATCATTGCCTGCTTTTTGCTGAAAAAGTTTCTAAGTGTTGATTTTTGAAACATACAAATATTCCTCTAAAATCAGCCGAAATCCGAATTCTGATTTACTCACCTGTTATCAGTAGAGACCTCAGTGCTGCATCTTTCAGCCCAGTACTGGTCCTGAAAAGTAATTTTAACCGTACTTACCAGTAACTTGAATTTCCTTCCATAGGATAACATTGACTGGTTTCACTTGGAAATTCTTCTAAGTGTGGAGTTTTGGAACTTTAAAATATTCCTCTAAAATCAGCCGAAATACGAATTCCAATTTACTCACCTGTTATCAGGAGAGACCTCAGTGCTGCATCTTTCAGCCCAGTACTGATCCTCAAAAGTAATTTTAACCGTACTTACCGGTAACTTGAATTTCCTTCATAGGCTAACATTGACTGGTTTCACTTGGAAATTCTTCTAAGTGTGGAGTTTTGGAACTTTAAAATATTCCTCTAAAATCAGCCGAAATACGAATTCCGATTTACTCACCTGTTATCAGGAGAGACCTCAGTGCTGCATCTTTCAGCCCAGTACTGATCCTCAAAAGTAATTTTAACCGTACTTACCAGTAACTTGAATTTCCTTCCATAGGATATCATTGCCTGCTTTTTGCTGAAAAGTTTCTAAGTGTTGATTTTTGAAACATACAAATATTCCTCTAAAATCAGCCGAAATCCGAATTCTGATTTACTCACCTGTTATCAGTAGAGACCTCAGTGCTGCATCTTTCAGCCCAGTACTGGTCCTGAAAAGTAATTTTAACCGTACTTACCAGTAACTTGAATTTCCTTCCATAGGATAACATTGACTGGTTTCACTTGGAAATTCTTCTAAGTGTGGAGTTTTGGAACTTTAAAATATTCCTCTAAAATCAGCCGAAATACGAATTCCAATTTACTCACCTGTTATCAGGAGAGACCTCAGTGCTGCATCTTTCAGCCCAGTACTGATCCTCAAAAGTAATTTTAACCGTACTTACCGGTAACTTGAATTTCCTTCATAGGCTAACATTGACTGGTTTCACTTGGAAATTCTTCTAAGTGTGGAGTTTTGGAACTTTAAAATATTCATCTAAAATCAGCCGAAATACGAATTCCAATTTACTCACCTGTTATCAGGAGAGACCTCAGTGCTGTATCTTTCAGCCCAGTACTGGTCCTGAAAAGTAATTTTAACCGTACTTACCGGTAACTTGAATTTCCTTCCATAGGCTAACATTGACTGGTTTCACTTGGAAATTCTTCTAAGTGTGGAGTTTTGGAACTTTAAAATATTCCTCTAAAATCAGCCGAAATACGAATTCCAATTTACTCACCTGTTATCAGGAGAGACCTCAGTGCTGCATCTTTCAGCCCAGTACTGATCCTCAAAAGTAATTTTAACCGTACTTACCGGTAACTTGAATTTCCTTCATAGGCTAACATTGACTGGTTTCACTTGGAAATTCTTCTAAGTGTGGAGTTTTGGAACTTTAAAATATTCCTCTAAAATCAGCCGAAATACGAATTCCGATTTACTCACCTGTTATCAGGAGAGACCTCAGTGCTGCATCTTTCAGCCCAGTACTGATCCTCAAAAGTAATTTTAACCGTACTTACCGGTAACTTGAATTTCCTTCATAGGCTAACATTGACTGGTTTCACTTGGAAATTCTTCTAAGTGTGGAGTTTTGGAACTTTAAAATATTCCTCTAAAATCAGCCGAAATACGAATTCCGATTTACTCACCTGTTATCAGGAGAGACCTCAGTGCTGCATCTTTCAGCCCAGTACTGATCCTCAAAAGTAATTTTAACCGTACTTACCGGTAACTTGAATTTCCTTCCATAGGATATCATTGCCTGCTTTTTGCTGAAAAAGTTTCTAAGTGTTGATTTTTGAAACATACAAATATTCCTCTAAAATTAGCCGAAATCCGAATTCTGATTTACTCACCTGTTATCAGGAGAGACCTCAGTGCTGCATCTTTCAGCCCAGTACTGGTCCTGAAAAGTAATTTTAACCGTACTTACCAGTAACTTGAATTTCCTTCCATAGGCTAACATTGACTGGTTTCACTTGGAAATTCTTCTAAGTGTGGAGTTTTGGAACTTTAAAATATTCCTCTAAAATCAGCCGAAATACGAATTCCAATTTACTCACCTGTTATCAGGAGAGACCTCAGTGCTGCATCTTTCAGCCCAGTACTGATCCTGAAAAGTAATTTTAACCGTACTTACCGGTAACTTGAATTTCCTTCATAGGCTAACATTGACTGGTTTCACTTGGAAATTCTTCTAAGTGTGGAGTTTTGGAACTTTAAAATATTCCTCTAAAATCAGCCGAAATACGAATTCCGATTTACTCACCTGTTATCAGGAGAGACCTCAGTGCTGCATCTTTCAGCCCAGTACTGATCCTCAAAAGTAATTTTAACCGTACTTACCGGTAACTTGAATTTCCTTCATAGGCTAACATTGACTGGTTTCACTTGGAAATTCTTCTAAGTGTGGAGTTTTGGAACTTTAAAATATTCCTCTAAAATCAGCCGAAATACGAATTCCAATTTACTCACCTGTTATCAGGAGAGACCTCAGTGCTGCATCTTTCAGCCCAGTACTGATCCTCAAAAGTAATTTTAACCGTACTTACCGGTAACTTGAATTTCCTTCATAGGCTAACATTGACTGGTTTCACTTGGAAATTCTTCTAAGTGTGGAGTTTTGGAACTTTAAAATATTCCTCTAAAATCAGCCGAAATACGAATTCCGATTTACTCACCTGTTATCAGGAGAGACCTCAGTGCTGCATCTTTCAGCCCAGTACTGATCCTCAAAAGTAATTTTAACCGTACTTACCAGTAACTTGAATTTCCTTCCATAGGATATCATTGCCTGCTTTTTGCTGAAAAAGTTTCTAAGTGTTGATTTTTGAAACATACAAATATTCCTCTAAAATCAGCCGAAATCCGAATTCTGATTTACTCACCTGTTATCAGTAGAGACCTCAGTGCTGCATCTTTCAGCCCAGTACTGGTCCTGAAAAGTAATTTTAACCGTACTTACCAGTAACTTGAATTTCCTTCCATAGGATAACATTGACTGGTTTCACTTGGAAATTCTTCTAAGTGTGGAGTTTTGGAACTTTAAAATATTCCTCTAAAATCAGCCGAAATACGAATTCCAATTTACTCACCTGTTATCAGGAGAGACCTCAGTGCTGCATCTTTCAGCCCAGTACTGATCCTCAAAAGTAATTTTAACCGTACTTACCGGTAACTTGAATTTCCTTCATAGGCTAACATTGACTGGTTTCACTTGGAAATTCTTCTAAGTGTGGAGTTTTGGAACTTTAAAATATTCCTCTAAAATCAGCCGAAATACGAATTCCGATTTACTCACCTGTTATCAGGAGAGACCTCAGTGCTGCATCTTTCAGCCCAGTACTGATCCTCAAAAGTAATTTTAACCGTACTTACCAGTAACTTGAATTTCCTTCCAGCAATACGGTAACTGAACGAAGTAC